>APFE030494800.1:42399-67783 GCA_000404065.3 Pinus taeda | reverse complement strand
ACTTTTTCACACTTTGAACTAATGCATACAATTCTTTATCATATGTAGGATAGTTAACTACTGCAGGATTAAAAGTCTCAAAATGATAACATATGGGTTTACCGTGCTGTGTCAACACTGCTCCCATGGCATAGCCAATGGCATCTGTTTGGATCTCAAATGGTCTTTGTAGATCGGGCAGTGCTAGTACAGGTGTTGTACTAATCTTTTCTTTCAAGGTGTCGAAGGCTTTCTGATGTTTGCCTCTCCACTGAAACACCTTGTTCAATCCTGTCAAAGCATTTAAGGGAGTTGCAATTGAGGAAAAGTTAGAGACGAACTTCCTCCAATATTATGCTGCTCCTAAAAAGCTTCTCACTTCTGTAGTAAACTTGGGTTTAGGTCAGTTTACAATGACTGCCACTTTAGAGGGATATATTTTCAATTCACCACCCCCTACTATATGACCCAAATAATTTAGAGATGTTTTGCCAAATTCAAATTTTGAGAGTTTAACATAAAGTTTTTCTCTTTTGAAAACATCTAATGTCTTCTTAACATGCTTTAAGTGTTCCTCCCATGTTTTACTAAAAATCAGAATGTCATCCAGATACACAATAACGAAATCATCAAGAAAAGGCCTGAATACATCATTCTTTAATCTCATGAAAGTAGCAGGGGCATTGGTCAAGCCAAAAGGCATAACCAGCCACTCATACAATCGCTGCTTTTTCTTGAAAGAAGTCTTCCATGCATCTTGCTTTACAACTCTGACCTGCTGGTATCCACTGTGCAAATCCAACTTAGTGAAATAAATAGCTTCCTTCAATTGGTCTAAAAGATCATCTATGTGAGGAAGGGGATAATGATTTTTAATTGTTACCTTATTCAGTGCTCGGTAGTCAATGCACATTCTCCACGAGCCATCTTTCTTTCTCACCAAAACAATTGGTGACCCACATGGTGATGTGCTGGCCCTGATGAACCCCTTCTCGAGCAACTCCTACACTTGCTTCTTGATTTCAGCATTCTCTAAAGCAGACAACCTGTACATTCCAATATTAGGTAATGGAACATTTTGCTGCAAAATAATATCATGTACTATTTCCTTTTTGGGTGGCAGACCTTTAGGTTCTTGAAACAGAACATCATACTCTGAAACAATCTTTTCTATATCAGCTTGTTGTTTAGCATTACAGCCCTCAAATACATTGGTTTTATCAGGTTTTTTTTCCTTTACAACCATTAGTAAGAATTGTTTGCATGAATTTATCATTCTTTTCATCTGCCCTGAGTTTATGAGAGTATAATTATTCTTGAGCTTATGAGATCTTACAAAGTATTCGATTCCACCTTTGACAAGTAGATACTTGTTCTCAGCTCTATAGAAAATACCTTTTCTATCATACAAGTAAGGACTCGCTAAAACAATTCCACATATATCCAAAGGAATTATGTCTAACTCAACCTCATCTACAAATGCTTACCCAAAAGAAAACTTGAGTTTGCACTGTCTAGTCATTTGTAGTTGTGCTTTATCATTCAACCACCCTAATGGGTATGGTTTCTTGTGAGGTGTAGTTGCTAATCCTAATTTCTTTACAATTGCTTCAAAAACCAAATTTACTTGTGAGCCACTATCAAACAAAGTATCAATCTTCTGATGTTTGGAAACAACTCGAATATGGAAAAGCTCGTGTCTTTTTCTCTCATGTTCTTCATCAATAAAAAATTGAGAAGAATTACTAGTAGATGCTTCAGAATTCTTACCTTTTATACCTGTGGCTGCAATGATTGTTTCATCTCCCGAGTCTGACCCCAAACCTTTCTGAATAGTTGCAGTGGTTTTCTTCTTCTTGCCCTCGGACTTCTTAAGTCTCAGCTTTGGATGTAGAATCCAATAGTGCTCATCATCATGCCCCTTCTCTTTATAGTGAGTGCATGAAGCTTTGCCTTTTTGTGCAGTGTTAGCCTTCATTGCTTTCCACTTCTGCTTTCTTTTCTCCTTGCTCTTGCTTGTAGTGGGTTGGGATGGTCCCCCAAATTCTGGATATCCATTCTTTCCTCTAGCCTCTAGATGAGTAGCTTGGATAGATACCTCATCTATACTAGTGGGATTAAACATGAGGATGGTATGCCTCATGTAGCTGTGTAGACTACTAATGTACTTCAAAAGAGTCTCTGGTGAGTCTAATGAGATCCCTAGAATCAATGCTCTCTTTCTAAATTCTTGAGTGTACCCTTGCACACTTTGCCCTTTCGACTGCCGAAGAGTTTGCCAACTCATCATGGCTTGTTGCATGTAGGCCACTGGATAGAACTTCTTCTTGATGGAAGAAACAAATTCACTCTAGACAGAGATAGTCTTACCATGTCTTTTTATGTTAGCTTGGGTTCTGCCTTACCACCAAACCAGGGCAGTGCCTCCTAGATGTAGGCTTGCCAGCTGAATTTTGCTCTTGTCTTAGTCAATTTTCTGTACTCTGCAATACACATCAATTTGTCTAATCTAATTATCCAACTTTTCAGCATTTAACTCTCCATCATATATAGGCAAGTCAAATTTAACATCTAGCTTGATAAAAGATGCTTTCTTATTATGCATAGGGCTATTGGGAGGTGTGAGGAAGCCTTCCTCTTTCACTTTTCCTTTTGAGCGGTCATGGGAATGAGACTCATCTTCTTCTTTGTCTTGTTTAGAACCTGATGAATCTCCATCCTTATGCTTTCTAAAGTCCCTATACATTTATTCTACCATAGACTTTATAGCTAGGAAACTCTCTATGAATTGAGGGTTTGGCCCCACAAAACCTTCCTCTGACATTGTCTTCCGAGCATAGACTCTACCAATTTCAAGATTATTTTCGACCAACTCTCCTACTCCTAATTTGAGCTTTGATCTAGTGAGCATTCAATAGCTAAACCAACACAAGCTTGTCTAACCTTACAGCCTAAAGCTATGGTACCACTTAATCTGATAATCACCCTATGAGTGACCTCAGTTAAAGATTTATTAAATGAAGGTATTACAGACTCATATGTTGGTGTGTGTGTCTATGTTGTTTAAGCAACGGATCAATCAAATTCAAAATACACAGACACTTGAAAATGGAAAACAACAGAGAAACACAGTAAGAAAATACAAGAACACAAGAAATTAATATGGAGTTCACCCTATCCTCTAGGGCTACATCTCCGGTCCAACTCTCAGTGGTGGCCTTCTTTTATTGTGTCTTGAAGCAGAGAATTACAATGAAGGAGCTCAATATGAGTCTCCTGAAATAGATTGGCTTGGCAGGGTGGTTCTTGGATTCCCCAAACTATTGGAGTACATAGACTCTTTTCCTTACCTACTCTTCGACCTCTCTGGTCTGACAAATCCTCTCAGGGATGGCTTGAGTCTTTCAAGCTCTCTGGTGCTCGACATTGCCTTTAGTCAGCTCAGCCCTTCTGTCTTCTTTCTGCTTTTTGCTTCACTGGTTCTTCTCTTCTCTGTCTTCCTCTCCATCCTTAGTATCCTTTTTGTTCTTTGTTTATGGCTTTAAAGCCATTCGAGCTCATTGTTGTTCGCTTCCTCTTCTACCTCCGTTGAATTGCCTGCTTGTGGCTGTGCTTGGAGTTCTCTGTTCTCGGTGTCATCATTAGGCCCACAGTTCAATTCTTCAGTTACGACTTGTCCTCCTGTAAACTGCACCAGCCTACAACATCAGTTCAATTCTTCAGTTACGTCGTGGAATGAGTCTTCCGCCACCTTGGCAATCAAAGTGGACCTCAAATTATTCTAAATCGTAGCTTATCCCTCCGTCAATTTCTTCTTCTCCATCGGGCGTGATCTCAGTCATTAGATCTGGAGCCCCCAGATCCGACGTCATTCGCTTGTCCCGTGCGGTTGACTAGCTCAACCATTAGTGCACAATGAGTGATGGTTTTCTCTCTCCTCCACTTTCCATACATCAGGCGTTGAGTGGAATCGCTCCATTTTCATCAAAACTGCTTATCGGCCATAGATGCCCCCGATCAATACCACCGGTTTTGGAGCGGGTCCCACCTTTAGCGCTTAGCCTTTTGTCCCACGGTTTTCCAGCTCCCACGCGACTAAGTGCTCGGGGCTTCATCCATTTTGATGGTTTCCCCTAGCAAGCGCTAATCGCACATCAAAACTGCCTCTGTTTCCTGATCCGAGCCTCCCAGGGGCTAATTTCACCTCCCGCGCAATCTCCACGGGCCTCGGTCAGTGTGCTTTGACCGAGGTCCTCGTTGTTCCACACTGGCTGCCATTGCCACTAGTTTAGAGGTGTTTTTGATTACTGTTCTAAATTCTTTGAAGTCTTTTCCGACTTGGTACAACCATGGCTCTATTAATCAATCTTTATGGATCCAATTCGGATCAATTGAGGATGAGTAGACACTTTGGTTTTTTCCAAAAGAATGAGGAAAAACTCGAAGACAGAGGTCACTTTACAAGGTAACTTGCGAGAATGTATTTAGTGATTTTTTTCAAAAACCTATCATATTAAAGTGTGTATGTATGTAGTACAATATATCTTAAACAAAATTTCACTAGTCAAAATTCAATAATTAAATTAACAGTAGGTAATGCTAGCTATGTGGCCTTATTTTTCTTAAAATAAAATTGAAAAGTTAACAATTATCACTAATAAGTTGGTGTTGATATTGTTATATTTAAAGGTGTATAAGATCCACAAAGTTTATTAAAAAAATAAATGAAATTAATTTTAAATATTTTTTGAATTTAATTTTTTTTATTTAAATGTAGCCAATTAAAAAATAGAAATTATTATAGGTGCTATAAGTTAGGAGATGTTAAAAGATAATTAAATTATAAAATTACTTAAATTTAAGAATAAAAAATGTCAAAACATAAATAGCTTGTTTCAAAAAAGTGGAATGTTGAATTGATAATCATTATACATGAAATGCTTTAACAATGTATCTATTCAACACTTACTCTATACCTTCAAAAAGATAAAAGGATATGTAAATATTTTATACTTAAAATAATATTCACGAGTCAAATAAAATTTACCAAAATCGTTACTCTATCAACTTTCTTTATAAATAATATTATTATTTTATAATAGAGTATTTCGAAAATAATTACATCAATAAGTATTTTGTCAATGCTTTTGGAACCAACTAATCTAGTTCATCATCAAAACAAGATAATTTCATTATTATTTATGAAATTATTATTCTTAATATTACATATATGAATATGAATGATATAAAACCAAATTTATACATAAATTAATTATACTTCTATGCAAGAAAAACATTACAACCCATCCAAATACATCTTTTAAGTTTAAGAGGCTCACTGTTTGATTTAAAACTCATAATAAACTTAATCTTATTCTTTTTAATTTAAATTGTGTAAATACTCACCAACCATAAAAATAAAAAACAAAAATCCTCGTTATTACTTCTACTAAGATTTTTATACAGCAAGAGCAAAGATTAAGGAGTTTGTATCTCACCATAGGAAAAATATGATAGTTTGAAATGTATTTAAACTGGGTCAGAAAGATTTTATTTAAGAGTTGCATGGATTAAAAAATTTATATCAATAACTATGTTATGCCCTAAGAACACAATAATATCGACCCTGTCAACGATGATAAGAAATATGTTATGTTTCTTTTTATTATGGTATGGAACCCCGATCGAAGGCTCTAGAGACTTCCATATGGTCTTCCCGTTGCACCCTCTTTGATGTGATGGGAAACATATCTAGGGTTAGCAATGAACAGTTTGGATGTGTCGAGGATGGTTAATCATAAACGCGTGCCCTGAGGAAACTCTAGTCGCATTGTCACTCTGCCCTTCTGCCGAACGACTCTGCAACCTTTGGCGATAGGGTTTCCAGCTCGAAATATGAAATTTCTCTGGTCAGTAGGGGTTGTTGTCACGTACTTTCTCTTTGCCAATTGACATGCTCAGATTTTACATTCCTCATGAATGTTTTTGGCTATGTTGCATGGGTTCCTGAACCGAGGGGTGGGGTTCTCAAACTTGTCCTGAGTTCTCGTCCCCAAGTACCGAATTCGGGTTCAGGTGTTTCTGAGAACAATCCATAAGAACCGGATTCTTTTATGAAGAACTGGGTTCTTCATTAAAAAAAATTGGTTTTTTTTGTCTTGACGAGTATGGAGAACCCTGATGATGGGTACATGGAATGCCAAAATCAGGGTCTTTTAGGTTCTTTGGGGTTCTTTTAGTTTTTATATTTTATTTTTTAATTAATTTAATGGGCTTCCCCTAATATTCTAGGTAGCTAGTTCTTCATCTTGCGAGAGGAATTGGAGTACTTATGCCTTTATCCATTTAGTAAATAGAAATATGTTGGGCTCAAAGAAGGTAGAGAACTTAGTGTATGTTCATAGCACACTTCGTCTCATATCTCGAAAAGACCCTGGATACAAGGGTCCTTTCAAGGGATGGTACCAATACACAAACAATGCTATGTGTGTGGACGAGGAGATACAACTAGATGGTCTTATTGAGCTACCTCCAATTTCTATGGATGAGCAAGAGCCTCAGGATGAGAGTGATCCCTACTTGGAGAGCATGTTAACTGAAGATCTGAGTGATGTTGATGACATTGCTTGAGGAAGCCATTGTTCACTATTAGATATTTCATTTTAGTATTTTAAAATTTCCCAATTCTTGTTTGGAGATGCATTAAGACAAATTTTGAATGTAGTATGACAATGGACATATATCATGATTCTTATTAATATGTAAACTCCAATTTGCACTTGATATCAAACTAGAAATTTTGAAATTTCATTGTGAATGTTCAATGTTCAATGATGTGCATGTTTAAATATTTAAAGTTTAAATCATAAATATTTTAATTTTCTTGTTTAAAGTTGAAAAATATACAAATTCATATATATTATAATTTATAAAATATATATATATAAGCCACGCACCCTGTTTTGAAAAATGGCGTACCCGTCCTCGAACCCACGTTTTTGGGCAAGATAGGTTTTTGGTTTCCATTTGTCGCAGTGGCCATATCCGATAGAGTTTTCCAAATTACGTTGCCGGGGTATTCACCATACTCCATTACAGGTGGAATCTGTGTTCCAATGTTAGGTTCTTTTCTTGTTTCACAATGACTTTTGGTAATTTCGGCCGCATGACTAGCTCTAAATTTGGCTTAACGACAGATATGTCGACCGGGAGTGCCACTTCTCTTCCAGGTCGTTTCCATAGGTAATTTTCTCTTTGAGAGCTTCGATAGAAGTAATTTACCATACGATGCTTTAGGCTTTAATTTGTTTTTCTCGTGTAGAGGTGAGAAGCTGCTTCTAGTTAGAATCCTTCTCTAATGTCGGATTTGTTAGACCATTAATCACAACGACCATATGATGGCATTAGTCGGCATAGAGTGGCTACAATTCAACAGGAGATTTAATGAAGTTCTAGAAACTGTTGACAAAGGGGCAAGCTTCTTCAGGAAGCCATCGCCTGAATTGATATCTAGAAGTTTCTTTAGCTTGTATATATACAGTTTAATCGATTAATGAAAACAAGTTGTGAGTTCTCAGTTTGTTGTTGAGTTCTGTGTTTAGCTCTACTCTCTCTCTAACATGGTATCAGAGCCAAGGGTGTGAGCTGTGAGTGAGGGCGTCTGAGCTGAGTGCTCAGAAGTGTGTTGTTGTTTGAAGGCCGTTGGAGCCATTGAAGTAAAGCAGTCTCCGCTTGCTACCTGTCTAAGGGTTGAAGTTAAGCTGTGAGGAGAGCCAGAGTCTGCGTGTTTTCTGTGGAGGGCTTGTTGTGCGGTGAGAGTGAGAGCGTGGAGGCTTGGTGTAGACAAGGTCGAGGATGTGTGCGGTCTAGCATTGTCCAGAAGAGGGCATAAGGTCAAGTGCTGATAAAGAGTTGTGTGCGGTGGTGTTGAGCCGCATGAAGGAGGAATCCATCTCTATTTTGAGGCAGGCATTGAGCGTTGCATAGAGGCAAAAAGGTCTGTGTGAGTTGTTGCAGGGTTGTGTGAAGCCCAAGTTGTCTGGTGTTGTGGAGTGTGTCTGCGAGTGTGTGAATCGATGAGGCCTATTTGAATCAGTGAGGTATGGTGTTGTTGATAGTCTCACTTTGAGGCCGAGTAGCAGTGTTAAATTTTTGGAGAGATGTCAAAGCATCGAGGAAGAGCGCCGAGAGAGAGATGATTGTGGAGTTTTGGTGAGGTTGCGTGACTTGTAGAGGGTCGAACAAGTTTTGTTAATGTGTGCACATCCAGGAGGAGATTTGTGTCTTCATCAACTACTGCCCATTGGTGGTGCCCGGTGTTTGGAAGGTGTTGGGCGATGTGTTCCAAGCCAAGAAGGAGTGAAAGAAGCGTTGATGTGTGAAAGTGATCTAATATTGATTCTATATCTGTTGTTGAAGGCTCTGTGCCGCCATTGTCGCCTGCTGTAACATAAGGGTGAGACACGAAAATCACCAGATTCACTGAAACAACTGTGAAGTTGTTCATGCTATATGTTATTTTGCAGAATCCCATCCTGTTGTTAGAGTGAGCATTGTTGCCCCATTTCAGAGCGAGTAAAAATGGTTATGTGCCTACGTTCAATTTGAAGTGGTTGAGTTTGAAGTTGTGTAGTGTCGAGTGGTGTTGGAGCTGAGAAGAGCTGAGGATTTGAGCTCGGGTTTGTTGCCGCCTGGTGAGGGCTGTTCCTGTAAGAACAGTGTTGTGTAAACCATAAGGAGGAAGGCGCGCCCTTGTCCAGAGTGGTGGAGCTGTGTGCTCATCAAGTTGGGTCGCTATTGAGCTGACGATCTATGGAGCCTGTGTGAGTGAGTGGTGATTTGAATGCGTGTGGAGATGTTGGAAAGCGTTGGCATTTGTCTGATTGAGCATTGAGCCAAAGTCAGGGTCATGATTGTTGTAGGAGCCTGCTAAGCTGTGCCTTCAATACTGTCAGAAGATAAGCATTGCATGTGGTCCTTGGAGTGTTGTTGGTGTGGCCTATTGTGTGGACCTAGTTGGTGCTGACTGTGGAGTAAAAGCTTGTGGCTTGGCATAGCGTGGCGATTGAATTTTCTCAAATGGCAATATTTGCAGAAGAAGATCTGAATCAGATAGAAGAATTTGAAGACATTGATGCAATACTGAAACGATTAATGCCAGTTTTGCCAATTTTCTGAGGTAAAAATTTTAAGCTTTGGGCAATTAAAATGGAAGGATTGCTTGGTTCGATAGATTTATGTAAATTTGTCCAAGAAACTTCTATGAATTTGGATGATAAGTGTAGAAATGCAATAGAATTGTTTCTCATCATATCAGCTTTAGATGAAAATATTTTGTCTAATATTTTGTATGAATTTCGTGAAATACATGATGCAAAAATATTTTGGGATATTCTTGAAATGAAATACAGTATGGAGGGTAGCGAGAAAGCTGAAATTGATAAAGGTGTTGTTGCTAAAAGTGATTGTGTGAAAGCATCATAGTTGGGATTAAGGCTGAAAGTATGTCTTTAGCTGACAATAGAGTAGCATGTGATAGTGAGGAAATTCCCTATGACGCAAAAACATATGAAGTCAAATTTGATGACAATTATGTATCCCATGATGAGTGGTTAAATATGATGCATGAAAAGCATCTTATTGATGAGTTGTTGTTTGGAGAGAAGAGTTGCCTACCTCCATACACAAATCAAATGCAGGACAACATGTTTGCAGCAAAAGAATTGATGAAAGAGGTTGAAGACATGAATCAACCAACTGTGTCAGCAAAGAAAGATGAAGGAAGCAAAGTTATTTCCAAAGAGCACGATGACAAAAATAAATATGGATTTTTTTATGAATCTAACATTGTTTTTGAGTGTGCAGATATTGACAATCAGGAAGAAGCAACAAAACTTGAAGAAATTACAAACAAGTATAAGTCCCAAGAACATGAAGCAATGTTGAGCACAAAGAATGTTAACCTGCAATCAAGAAAGGAGAAGCTCAATCACCATCTTATGACAAGAAAGGTGAAAATGAAACGGCACCAGCAAAAGAAAAGGAACAAGCATGGACCCTTTAATAAAAAACAAAAATGAAATGTTTTGTTGTAAGCCTAGCTAAGACTTAGACCAGTAAGCAAGTTAAATTTTAGGTCGTCGTGATTAAGGGGAGGTGTTAGACCATTAATCACAACGACTGTATGATGGCATTAGTCGGCGTAGAGTGGCTACAATTCAACAGGAGATTTAATGAAGTTCTAGAAACTGTTGACAAAGGGGCTAGATTATTCAGGAAGTCACCGCCTGAATTGATATCTAGAAGTTTCTTCAGCTTGTATATATACAATTTAATCGATTAATGAAAACAAGTTGTGAGTTCTCAGTTTGTTGTTGAGTTTTGTGTTTAGCTCTGCTCTCTCTCTGACAGGATTTGCACCAGTTTAACTCCTTGGGAATTTTAATATTGTTTCCAGGTGCTCGGCTTTCTTTACCTTCTCTTACGATGTGTTCAAAAATCTTGCAGATAGACCTCATAGTTGAGACATTCAATTTCTACAGTTTTTATTTGGTAGACAAGTGTTTAAATGTACATTTAAATAGGTTTTTATTCTCCACTTCCTCCAAAGGATGAGTGTATACATTCTCTTTAAGGCCATGCTGCGAACTAGGCCTTACGCTTTTGGAGTAGCTTTGTATACCAGAGATGGAAAGGTATCCCTAGATTGGCTATGCAGTTTTTTGGGAATTATTCCTTTAGTGCTTTGCATGTAATTAATTTTGATATTGCTAATATTACTTAGCTATGTTCAATATTCACGGGTAGCATGGAAACATGCTCAACTGTTACATTTAGAGGATTAACTAAGTGTTTCTATGGAGAAATTGTATTCCCTCTCGTAAAGGGATTCAAATGAAAACTTTGCTGCTCACAACTTTAATTGATTTGTATGATATAGTTATTTACAAAGTGATTTCATTGCTAGTTACATTTCAATAATGAAACAATTCCTATTGTTGTGTGCATGCTTTTAATAACTCCTCTATAAACCCCAAGCTTCGGGCAATGATATTATTATTTTGTTTCTAATCAACGTCGATGGAAGATTATGTCATTTAATATTATAGATAAATCCTTCATTCTAGTCATGGACAGAGCTAGATAAACCTGGCTCCAAATATTTTTAACTCTTTATGGTTTATAACTAGCATTGACGACACTATACTGAAACTTATTGCAATAGAGTACCGATTTTTTTTTTAAATCTGGCAGAGTATTATTTTCACATATGAGTGTCGAGAAGTATATACTTCATATGTTCTTAATGTATTAATTTTTTATGTTGTTGACCAACATGAGTACAATGCTTGTTGTTATACATAATATAATTTGTTGTTACACTATATACGTCTGTCGACTCCACTACTTGTTCATCTTACTTGACCCATGTACACTTTCAAGTGGAATTGTATCCATTTTCATTCTACATGCTTATTAGGACTTCATTTTGTTGACATTTATTCAGATGGATTAGTTTAATTATTTCTATACCTTGTCTATTGTTTACTTACAAAATTCTTTAATTTAATTCTTTACTAGTAATTTCTTGAATTTATTACCAGTACTTCAAAGGAAGTGGGGACTTAGACTCCCTTCAGGACCTACCATTCTCCCTTTTGTAGTACTTAGGTATAATTAATGACAAAATTTTGGAGTCTTTCATTAACAGACTCCCTTCAGGACCTACCATTCTCCCTTTTGTAGTACTTAGGTATAATTAATGACAAAAGTTTGGAGTCTTTCATTAACAGACTTTAGTATGTAAAACTAGAACTAACTCATTTCAATAATAACCAAATATATAATTAATAGAAGTAACCTAGGCAATGTATAACTTTCCTCTATTCCTCAATAATGCATTTAGTACAATCCATCAACATTTGTCACACTTACCAAATTCTTCTATAGGAAAGATAAATTGATTTCTTGATAGCTAATCAATACAAAATCTTGCACTAAATTTCACATTACAAGATATATAGTAAATAAGTTCTAAATTATGGAAACAACACATTAAAGTACTTATCTTTCATCCGGTAGGAAGCTAGGGAATTCACAAGGGAGAAATATCTCTTCTCCCAACCAATGAGAATGGAAATCAAGTCCAATTCCACCCCCCCGAGCTAGTGAGTCACTTCAAGAATAGTTGCTTGACAGTGACCTCACTAGGTATGTTCCATGGCATCAAGCCTGTAAAAATCCATTCAAAGAATTCACACACTCACAAGTCTATCTTTAGAGATTCCAATGGTTACAGCCGCATCAAAAATACCCTAAATGACAACGTCCTCCCACCCTTTTCCTCACTTGGAACTCCTTTAAAAATGTACCAAGTCTTCAAGATTTCCTTAAGTTTTCTCTCCTCCCACCCTCTTGGCTTCTTTTTCCTTACTGGGATTATTTATCCATAGGGAGAGGAATAACTATCTTCTAATTGTCTCATGAGTGAAAACATTTTCATTTAGTATCTTTTGCTGGTGAATTTCAAGACTAGTCATAACTTTTTAGGATGAATTAAAATAAAACTTTTAAACATTAAAGTTTTCCACTAGGCTTCTCACTTAGCCCATAGTTTACTAAGTATGTGCAGTAAAATTAAATAAAATATTTACTTCTTACTAATGGGTGTTACATCTTTCTTCCTTGAGAAAAACAACGTCCTCGGTGTCTGCTTCTAGCCCATCAACATGTTCGAATATGCCTTGTGCATAAAATCTTTATCTTCATCTTCGAGACAACTTTTCATGAATGAAGTGCTTCCTTTGCACTTTATTATGGGCAATATCTTGCTTCCTCTAGAAAATTTTCTCTTTGATTATGAGCATGCAAAGTGATTCGAATTTGGATCCTTAAACTCTCTTAAAGCTACCCGAACTCTGTAAAAACTCATACCAGAGTTTAAAGTCTTGTGGATGTCGAAGCCTATCAGAAATAACATCTGAACAATGACAATTGCAGCCAACACCGAGAAACGAGGACCTTCGGTCAAAGTACGCTGACCGAGGCCCATGGAGACTGCGTAAGACGCAAATTAGCAGTTAGGAAATCCGGATCAGGAAACAGAGGATGTTTATGATGTTAATCGCACATTGCTAGGGAAAAACCCTCGAGAAGGAAAAGCCATGAGCACATAGTCACAAGGGAAGCCAGAAAACTATGGGAAAAGCGCTAAAACCGAAGGTGGGTCCTGCGCTCCAAAACCGGCGGAATATTGGAGGTGTTTTGAGCAATAAGCGGGTTTGTGAAAGGACCCAGTGATGCCATACAGTGATTGACGTGTGTCTGGCAGATGAGAGAGGAAACCACTCCCATCGCAAGCTAACGTCCGAGCAAGTCATCTATGTGATAAGAGCAACGACCGTAGCATCTGGAGGTCCCAGATCTAATGGTGGAGATTGCGCCCGATGGGAAAGCGGATTCGACGGGATAAATAAGCTACGGTGTATAAAGGTTTGAAGTTCGACGTGAACGATGAGTTGGCAAAGATTCATATTTCGTGGGCATTCTTGGAGTAAATGGAAATAATAACCGTTTCAAACGAACGAGTGTTTCCGGTGAACCTGACACTTATCTGTTACGGAATAGGTGGCCGCTTCCCTGTGAGGTGATGCAATGGCTATAACAGATGAAAGAAGGGAGACGAACAGACGAAGAGAAATGGGAAGGATATTAGAAGAGAGTAGAGGGCGAACAACGAAAAAAAAATGTTGAATGCACGGAGAGTCTTTGGAGCCACTCGGAGGTCGAGTTAAAATCCAGAGAGCTCAATTGATAGCACCATATTGTTGTTGGAATTGCTTGGAGATCGAGCGATTCATAGAGGTATGCAAAGGCCGAGAGAAAGAGCTTAGAAAAGCCAGAGCACAGAGTTGCGAGCCACAGCCAGAGCCAAGAGCTAGAGTGAGCGCCATAAGCGAGAGCTGAGAACCAGAACCAGAGCCAGAGCCACAGAGCCAAAGCTAGAGTCAGAGCCACAACGAGAGCAAGAGCTAGAGCCAGAGCCAGAGCTAGAAAGCTGAAGAGCTCCAAGAGCCAAGGGATAAGATGGTGTTCTGAGCCCAATGTTCTTGTATAAAACATTAGAGTTAAGTGTAGCACTTGTAAAAGAATTGAAGCCATAATCCCAGAGAGCCTAATCGAGTTGATTAGAGCTCAAGGAGACGTAGCCCAAGATATCAGGGTGAACTCCATATTATATTGTTGTCTTATGTGTTTGTTTTTACTGCTACTTTAACTACTGTTATGTGCATTTATATATTAGTTTAAATACCTTCCTATATCAGCACAAACAATAGATTTTAAAGTAAATAATCAGCTGAAAAAAAATACACACATACACCCATATTTTCAAGCATTTCATATTTCCGCATTGGTTAATCAAATAGACTTGGGAAAATTTAAAGCTTTGGAAGTGGGATAGGTTCTTGTAAGTTAGACAAGAATCCCAAGAGCCCCATTTTCAGATCAGGTGGTATCAGAGCCTAAGATTGGTTGACCCCACCTTCAAAGAAGGTCGTAACGGAATGCTTGATTGACAAGGAAAAGATTGCTTGTGTGAAAGGTGTTTTGATAGTCAAGGATTGATTGCCTCATTGATTGTATGCTTGGTTGCGGACTGACTATTGCTTGAGTTTGCAGAGGTGAAGGGAAAGCCATTGATAGCTCAGTCTAGGAAGGACAAGAGGGAAGAGGAGCTGAAGGCCTTCTTCTATCCCAAAGGACCTCAGGGCAATTCTTGAAGCACAAAATGTTGCTAAATAAGCTCTTTATTAATCTTGTTTGAAGTTCTTTTGTTCATTGGTATAATGAAAACTTCTACAGGTTAGTCCTCAAAATATTCTTTCTTCACAAGTTCCTTTGATGGAGACATGAAACAAGACTTGTCCACCATGATGGATATGGTGAGAGAAATGTATGAGGATGGAAGGAAGAACAACATACTTAAAGAGTAGTTGAATTCCGTGGAGGAAGAGAAGCAGATGCTTTCTGGAAAATTGCACGAAATGGAGAGGGAACTTCATATTGCAAATATGAACCTGAAAAGGATGCATGAGTTGGAGTCACAACTCTTTGTTGCAAAAGAATCCTTGGCCAAGTATGAGCTTGAAGAAGAGGTAAACCATTCTTGTTTGTCTTCAAATTCTTCTAAGAATGTTTATATTGGTTCTTTTGAAAACATACTAGAGGCATAGGTTCCAAGTTAATGTCCAATATGCGCTATGAAGGAAAAGGATTGGGCAAGCATGCACAAGGTATTGTTGAGCCAATAATGGTTGAGGAAAGGCCTAAGTATTTAGGTCTTGGCTATGGACAGTCTTATGGAGAGAGTTCCAAAGCTGCCACGAAGGCCATTGAAACAGTTCCAAAAATGAGTTTCATTGTAGGTCCTCTACCTCAGAAGTGTGAGGATTGTATTCAGGAGGAATTCAATAGCTCGAAACATCATTCACATGATGTAGGTGTTCAGAAACACATACTTGAACCAGAGAGTTGTGGAAACTCTGACAGCCTTGAAGAAAGTGATAGTGTTCCAAAGGGAGCCACTTCTTCATTTGTCTCACCTCCTCATGAAGGCAATAAAGGTGAAAGAGGCAGGTATAAATCTGGTTCTAAACACATTCCTTTTGATTTTGTAAAGCATGGAAAAAGAATTGCATGTTCCTTTTGTGGTTTGGATAACCATTATGTTTCTAGATGTTGGAAGAGGATGGCCACATATAGGAAACTTTTGAAGGAAAAGAAGCAAGCAGCCAAAGGTCCATAGGACAAGGCAAATCATGCTATCAAAAGGATGCACATGTGTTGCACTTACTACCATAAGCAAGGGAATTTTATTGAAAGGTGTTGGACTTTGAATCCAGCACTGCTTCCACCAAAGCTAAAGGAGAAGGTGGAAAAAGAAAATGGCAGGGATGGAAATAAAGATTCCATGACTGATGTGGTTCAGGATGATTCACATATTGATGCTGATGTGCAAACAAAGGAGAGACCTTTGAAATGGATTGGTAAGAAATGGTTAGAATTCTTATCCAATTGAGGCTACATGCCTAGTGATGCATCTGTTTGAATTTCATTATGGAATAAATGCAAGTTGCGAGATCTTACCAAATGGTAAATAGAAAGAAGTTGAATAGGAAACTCACTTTATCGCTGCAACAATATGTTCATTTCTGCTTCGAAAGTACAATGTACTTAAGCAAAAGTTGAAAGATGGAATGCATGCCTGAGCATGAGATGCATGTGATGTTGGCTTGGGAGAAGTTAACTTGGTCTCTAAAATGGAGATCCTGATGAAGTGTTTCATCTTTCGAAAAAGAGTCCTAAGGGTATTTTTCCTACATGCTTGACTTAAAGGGTCATTTATTGTAAAGACATGTTTTATTGGCTTGTTATCTAGTTAATCATTTGTATGCAGATATAAGACATGGAAGGGTTCACAAGAAGTGAAATATGTTTCTTTGTTGAAGCAGGAGTTAGTCCATGCAATTGTTGTCTGTATGCCTGTTGTTGTTAACAGTTGTTGTTGACAGCTTTTCAAACAGGTACAAATGAAAGTTTTGTGGAGCAGATGTATTTCACATTTGTTTGAGACACCTTGGATCAAGGATCAAGGCAAAGAAGTTCAAAATACCTTCTGTAAACTTCACAGCAGAAGTTCTGCATGAAGTCAAGGAGGAAAACAGTTCTTCCCAAAACGACCAACCCATCCAAGAAGGGAAGTGGTTAAAGATTGTGGTTCAGAGGCACGATGCAAAGGCAAGTGTAGGGAGGCTGCAAGAAGAGGATCTTGTTACTCTCATTTACTGCTCAGATCAGTATATCAGTCTTTTGGTGGACCAAAAGTTCTTTTAGTGGGAAAGTGTGATCCGAATTTGGATCCTTAAACTCTTTTAAAGCTACTCGAACTCTGTAAAAACTCATACTATAGTTTAAAGTCTTGTGGATGTCGAAGCCTATCAGAAATAACCTCTGAACAAGGACAATTGCAGCCAACACAGAGCAACGAGGACCTTCGGTCAAAGTACGCTGACCGAGGCCCATGGAGTTCGCGCAAGATGCAAACTAGCAATTAGAAAGTCTGGATTAGGAAACAGAGGCTATTTTTGATGCGCGATTATGAGAAAAACTCCTCGAAAGGAAAAACCCCAAGCACACAGTCACAAGGGAAGCTAGAAAACCGTGGGAAAAGCGCTAAAACCAAAGGCGGGTCCCGCGCTCCAAAACCAGTGGAATACCGGAGGTGTTTTAGGTGGTAAGCAGGTTTGTCAGAGGACCCAACGATGCCATACAGTGATTGATGCATGTTCGATGGATGAGAGAGAAAACCGCTCTCATCACAGGCTAACTTCCGAGCAAGTCATCCGCGTGATAAGAGCGATGACCATAAGATCTGGAGGCCCTAGATCTAACGGCAGAGATTGCACCCGATGGGAAACTGGATTCGACGGGAGAAATAAGCTATGGTGTATAAAGGTTTGAAGTATGACATGGATGATGAGTTGGTAGAGATTCATGTTTTGCGGGCATTCTTGGAGTAAACGAAAATAACGGCCGTTTCAAATGATCGAGTGTTTCTGGTGAACCTGACACTTATCTGTTACGGAATAGGTTGTCGCTTCCCTGTGAGGTGATGTAGTGACTCTAACAGCCGAAAGAAGGGAGATGAACAGACAAATAGAAAGAGGAAGGATAGTAGAAGAGAGCAGAGGGCGAACAACGAAAAAAAATGCTGAATGCATAGAGATTCTTTGGAGCCACTCGGAGGTCAAGTGAAAAGCGAGAGAGCTCAATTGATAGTAACATATTGTTGTTGGAATTTCTTGGAGATTGAGCGATTCACAAAGGCATGAAAAGGCCGAGAGAAAGAGCTTAGAAAAGCTAGAGCAGAGAGCTGCGAGCCACAACTAGAACCAAGAGCCAAAGTGAGTGCAATAAGCAAGAGCTGAGAGCCAGAACCAGAGCCAGAGCCACAAAACTAGAGCTAGAGTAAGAGCCATAGCCAGAGCAAGAGCCAGAGCTAGAGCCAAGAGCCAGAGCTAGAAAGCCGAAGAGCTCCAAGAGCCAAGGGATAAGATGGTGTTCTGAGCCCAATGTTCCTGTATAAAACATTGGAGTTAAGTGTAACACTTGTAAAAGAATTGAAGCCATAATCCCAGAGAGCCTAATCGAGTTGATTAGAGCTTAAGGAGACATAGCCCAAGATATCAGGGTGAAATCCATATTATATTATTGTCTTATGTGTTTGTTTTTACTGCTACTTTAATTACTGTTATGTGCATTTATATATTATTTAGTTTAAGTACCTTCCCATGTCAGAAAAAACAATAGATTTTAAAGTAAATAATCAGCTGAAAACAAATACAAGCATACACCCATATTTTCAAGCATTTCTTATTTCCGCATTGGTTAATCAAATAGACTTGGGAAAATTTAAAGCTTTGGAATTGGGAAGGTTCTTTTAAGTTAGACAAGAAGCCTAAGAGCCCCATTTTCAAATCACAAAGCTTCCACCTGGAATGTTTCGCCTCTTTTGTCATACATTCACAATTGTTGTCATTAGTTTTTTTCTATCATCGTTTAAGAAGCATATGTATATAATCATTTTAAATTTATTAAATGCACCATCAATTGTTATTTATATATTCAACAAGGGTCTTGAGTATGCATCACAACCTAGCTAGGGTGAGCAACCTGCACTTCATAAAAGTTACCCGTCCCATTGTAAATTCTTCACAATAACAGCGAGTCTTGGTTACTTACCAAATGGTTATGTCAATTGATAAGGACCCCACCATGTGGTCCATTATAAATTCCATACCATGGAAGCACTATTTCCATTTGCACCACTTACTTAGTGATAGTAACGTTTTCAAAAATCATTTACTTGTCCTTTATGATGGATTGAAACTCATGCTTTAACGTCCTCTTAGCATTACTATATTGTTATCTTAATTGGAAATGTTGCATATGCATTAATCATGCGTGAATAAAATTATTCCATGGTCAAGGTGACTACATTGTTGCCTACTTGTCCAATTAGTGTCCGTCTTGGGCCGCTTTGTTATTTCCTTTTTGCATAAACCAAGAGTCCATATTGCAATATTCCCTCAGTTTTTTCCCAAAGTTTGTTTCCATGTATAATTGTGGGGTTTCTTTCCCCAACATTCATTTGCATATTGATTCAAATCATAAAAGTAGGCTTATATATTTCTCTCCATATTTATAGATGCACTAGTGAGTCACAATTTTTTTTTTATTTTTTTATTGTTATGTTGATGGTGTTGGACCCACCAACATGTCAGGGGATCTCCTCGGTAAGAAGTCCCAATTAGACCCCAGACCATTTGTTGTAGGAGTCCCAGCAGTGGTCGTACGATAATGCTTTGACCACGATTTCGCATAGAGGCAAGTAAGATGTCCCTATTGGTAGAAAGGGTGTGACAACCGTGGAAAGACAAAGAAGGCTCATGAATAGTTCTAACACATGAAGAGTGGAGTGAGTTCGCCCCTTGGAAACTTGTGATAGCACACTGCTTGGAAGGGAACACACGAGTGTAGAAGCATCACAAACTGGAAAGCAAGTTAGCTAACAATCCAAAGTGATGGTTAAACCAATCAACACATTTCAGTAAGATTCATACATACTTATACAGAATAGTCCATACATGCATGCGTAAAAAAACAGATACATATACCATTTAGAGTAAACAAGGTAGCTGGAATACAATATGACATATGCATGAAATGTGTTGGCTCTATTATATTAAGTAGTTTAAGTTCTAGTCATAAAATACGTCCATGTCCAATCACTAGTTCCGACAGCGGAACATTACAACTACAACCGCCTGCTCGTCCAAAGAGATATACCAGCTCTTTGTAGTGGAGAAGCCAAGGCACGTTACAATAGTGTCCAAGCTCTCTATAAGATATTCTTATCGGAAGCTTGGCTAACCAAAAACCTATACAATGAGTTATGAGGGACTATTTATAGCAAAAGGTTGGGTGACCCTTGACATTTTCCTTTGTGACTGTTCATTTATCCTCGTGACTCTTCAACTACTCTATGATTGTTACATTCAACTATCGACACTTGAACTTCCACTTGACAAGACGTTACATTACAATGCACATGTACCCATGTGAGACAAAATGGCTTGAGCAAGCCATGCAAGACATCACTAACACTTAGACCATTGTGGTCAGACCAACTCTTTGACATCCTTGTGATGGTCGATGGTGGTGAATTGATGCCAATCTTGGTCATCCATGGTGGTGTCTGTGCACTCAATGGTGACATCTTGCTGAAGTAGACTCTTGCCTCTGTTGCATCTGGGTACACACTAATATGGCTCATCCATCCACCTCATCTAATAGCGTGCACATGGTCGTCCTCGGTGCGAATGGACCAGAAACATGTTGATGCATAATGTCTGCACTGATCTCGAAGCATGTGTTGGTGGTCGTGCACATAAACTTGTTAAAATACATGTTCAACTCTAGTTGGGCTTGATTCTTTTCTTTGCCTCAGTGAGTGTGCCAAATGGGTGGGATGGCATGCATGCGCATAATGAAATGCATGCTGCTAAATTCCCTTCCACGCGATCAACAACACTACTCACCTTGTCTGCTCTGTGCCAGCTGCTCGGATGGATCCATAACTTGTACGTGCACTGTTTCATTCGTTTGTGCATGTTGTGCACCCTGCTGTACCTATTCCTGCTGCAACTCATTCTCTCCTCTATGCTGCTCCTTTTCTTCCTTGAGTTGTTGCTTCAGCACATGTAGCTCCCATGTTCCATTCTCTTCCTTCGTGCGATCTTCATATCGCATTGTCACCTCATAGCCTCAATTTCCAAAGCCATTTTCATCATGAGTGGATATGATATGAACTTGCAGCTTTGCTCTGCCTCTATGTTGTCGACAACCTTCCTCTTGCATTCGTCGCATGCAAGTGTACCGCCTTTTGCTACTACTGATGGTGCTACTTGTTGTGATTTCATTGCCATTGATATCGCTGTCTTCGTGGATAGGCAAGTTCATAAAAACTTGAACAACTGCATCCCCAATTGCACTCTTAACAGTGTCTTTAACTCTGCTCTCTTGGAATCATTGTACTTGTGCTACTGAGAGATAAACAAACACCTGTGATGCCTAGAGACATAACAACACTCATGGAAAACAATTTGTTAGTCGAAAACCAAAACAAACTTGAGGACTGACTTGCAACATACCTATGTGATTGAATGCAAAGCTTGTGTGATTTTCGCCGAGATGTTGGGAGATTGACTGCCAAAATTTCGCAAGGCACAATTCAGCCTGTCAAAAGGCTGACTGACTGCTAGAACCATGCAATGCACAGTTCAGCTTGGCCTGTTGAGGACTGAAACTGCGCAATGTGCAATTTCAGTTAGCAGTGACATGCAACCTGTAAACTTGATCCAAATGGATCCTAGAAAAACTTCAATTCTTCAAACATTCAAAACTATTGCAAAAGAAGAACCTGTTAAAAAGTCAGATTACACTATCAGGAGGCAAAAACATGAAGAAATAGTGGAAAAATAGAGTATCGAAGGCTTAAAGCAACTTTGCATTGGAGCCGTCGGATCTGGCCGATCAACAGTCTAGATTCGATCTGCATATCGCAATCGGCGATGGAAAGCGGAGGCAATCGGGGGCTATAACATGACAGTTGTGATCGTGATCAGCGCAGGTCAACGAGGACCGTCAACCAAGAACGCAGATTGACGGCCCAGGTTAACGCGCGATATCGCAATCAACAAATATAGAGGAGTGCTTACCAAACAGTCCGAGGGTCTATGTGATATGCGATTAGTGACAAGTCGTAATCGCAACATCGCATCAGAGCATTTCAATGAAACGGGGCCGATAATAACTATGAATGTGATAGCCGGACCCGATAAAACTATGAACGATATTTGATATATTTTGTGATCTGGAAAAGGGATTTTCTTTATAAATCACATTTTAGTTAAGTAAACGAAAAACAAAATAAAACGCGTTGATGCGATAAAACTGGACCCGAAAGGGTTTGTTAATGCAACTATATATTGTTTCAAGTTCGATATGAGCGAGAATTCATATTTTAATGTATTTTTAAATATAAAAGGGAAATCACGATACAAGCGGGATTTCGAATGGGCCAAAGGCGGTAAGTGGTTTGGGCTGGGATCCACCCAATCCCATACATTTCTTGCCACGTGTCCAGGCCCTGGAGAGAGAAAACCACCCTTATTGGGCAGTTAACCCCCATACGAAAGAGCCGCCTGGAATGAACCACAACTGTTGGATCCAGATCTCCCAGATCAACAATGGAGATGTGATGCAATTAAAAGGCAGACCTGATAGGAGTTATAAGGTGGGATTCATATTATTTCAAATCTGATAAACGAAAGTTTGGCGATTTCACAGTTTTTAGTTTATTTCTCTGTGAACACAGAGAACGTTGTTTTTGGGGTTTTCAAAGGCTTGATTACACATCTCGTTACAAAATAGGTGTCCACCATCCCTAAAAGCATTTAGCAATGGTTGCTAACACTCAAAGGGGGATTTGAGTGGACAGAGGCCATGAAGCCAGAGAGCCCAACAAGGTGAAACAAACAGACAATGCCAATTGGCTTTAAAGCCATAGATTGATAGAAAATAGGGCAAGTAGTGCTGAGACAAAGCAACAGAGATAGAGAGTTAGTAAGGAGAGTCTGTGTACTGAGAGAGACTTGGGGGATCCAAGTAAAGCCTTGTTGTTTTGTATTTGTTGTGTGAGGCTCAAATTGAGCTCACTGTTGTAAAACTTTGTTTTTGAAGATGTAATAGAGAGGTCACCACTTAAGCCTGGACCAGGAGACGTAGCCTAGAAGTGTAGGGTGAACTCCTTATTAAACTTGTTATGTTTATGTGTTTGTCTATTATGTTCTTTTACTACTTCATTGTCTATGTATTTCGCAATTGTATCGATCCATTACACAAAGTAACATAGGAAATTCCATGCAAATGAGTTTGTAATACCTAAATAATTGTCTAAGATCTTATCATTAGATCAAGTGGTATAAGAGCTTTAGGTTTGCTACGGTTAGACAAGCTTATGTTGGATTGTTGAATGCTAACTAGATCAAAGCTCAAATTAGGAGAAGGAGAACTTGTTGAGACTAATCCAGAAATTGGAAGAGTCTATCCTAGGAGGAGGATGGTAGAACAAACCTCATCAGAATTAGGCTCTCAATTCATGGAAAATTGCATGACCATGAGAGCCATGGTGGAAGAGATGTATAAAGAATTTAAGAAAGACAGAGGTGAAATCACTTCAGCATCTCAAACAAAAAAAGGAGTAGAGGAACCTCTTCTTGATGGCCATCCAGAAGGCAAAGGGAAAGAAGAGGAGCCCTCCACCATCTACTCCATCATCACCATCCTCATCATCTTCTTCACATAAAACTAGCCCTGAAAAAAAAGAAGAAAACTGTTGTGATTAAATTAATGTGAAATTTGATTTACCAATTTATGATGGTGAATTAAATGCAGAAAATCTAGATAACTGGATTAGACAGATTGATGTATATTGCAGGGTGTAGAACATCAATTTAGAAAGGAGAAAGATTCAGCTGGCTAGCCTTCACCTTGGAGGAACTGCCCTAGTGTGGTGGGATGGCAATGTTGGGCCTCAAAATAGTCCTTATTCTCACTCCATTATTCACCAATACCTTCACATTACTTCCATATTACCTTCATGTGACCTCCATTCCACCTCCACATCATTACATTTACCTCATCATTGGGTTATAGATATGCTTTTCCAAATTTTATTAATTCTTAACATTTTAAAGTGGATTTATGGTTAAACTTTAGAAAATAATATGCTTATACTTATACCTAGCAATTAGAATGAGTTTGTTGACATGTGTAGATACAAAGGAAGCTTCCAAGGCATCTTTATGTGGCCTTGAATGATCAAATTTGAATTTGATAAGATAAGCCTCATGGAAAATATCATGATCTCATGGAGAAGATCAAGGACAAAAGCGGGTTATGTGTCTAGATCGTTGAGAGATGTATGGAACTAAAGAGAGATTAGTGGATCATCATTATGAGTTTTTTTATCTTATCCGATTGTATAAATAGGAGTACCTCCTCCATTCCAAGGAGGAGGACTCTTGGAGCATTTATCCAACTTATGATGGAATAGAATAAAGCTTCATTTTACATAAATTTCCATTCTATAGTTTTAGATATAAGTTGTCTTAATGTAGTATATGGAATAATTTGTCACTTTGTTCTTAAGAGAATTGAGCTCACTCTAAAAGGATCAATCATAATAGATCTTATTTCATTTAATTTCCTAGATATTTGAAGATTTGTTTATGATTGATGAATGGGTTTTAAATTGAAATCTTATCAGCATATGAGGGGACAACCAAGGGTCTAAGTTAGGCTTTCTCTCTATTTGATTTGCATGATAATTGAAATTCATTCTTTTACTTTTAAGTTGCAAGTTATTTCATTTCCTATGCTTATAAACGAATCTTAGTTTAGTTTGGATCAGTATACAAGGGGACAATCAAGGGACTAAGTTAGTCTCTCTCTCTATTTGAATTTGAACAACAATTAAAATTCATTCTCTTGTCTTTATTTCAAATTTTTGGTTTTATGTAATCAATGGTTTCCTTTCAATCTATAATACTGTAGGGAAGGACAATCAGGACCTCCTCAATTAGGAGCCTCTTCCCTTGCATATTATATTGAATCATAAATCATTTAGTTAGACATAGAGTTAGTTGCCTACTCCTGCATATATTTTGTTGGCATCATCACAAGCTTACGAGTATCCTTGGTTGATAGTTTAATGAAAGCAATTTAAGCAATTAAATTGCCCAACAGGCAAGACACAAGCTGATTTGAAGAAGCATGGTAAAATTCCTTTTACCTGGAATGAATTTGTTTCTGCCATTAAAAAATAATTCTATCCACTAGCTTATATGCAGCAAGCATTGATGATTTGGCAAACTCTTCACCAGCTAAAGGGCCAAAGTGTACAAAGTTATACCCATGAATTTAGAAAAAGAGCTTTAATTCTAAGAATTTCTCTAGACTCACCTGAAACTTTGTTGAAGTATATAGGTGGTCTACATAGCTATTTGACGCACACCATTCTCATGTTTAACCCCACTAGCATACATGAGGTATCCATTCAGGCTACACATCTAGAGGCTAGAGGCAAGAATGTGAACCCAGAGATTGGGGGATCATCAAAACCCACTGCAAGCAAGAACAAAGAAAAGAAGAAGCAAAAATGGAAGGAGAGGAAGAGAAACACTGTACAGAAAGACAAACCTTCATGCACTCACTGCAAGAA
>APFE030494800.1:0-16755 GCA_000404065.3 Pinus taeda | reverse complement strand
TGTGAAAATGTTTTGGTGAATCCCTCTGAGTAAAAGAGGATGAATATGTATTAGTGTTTTTGTTTAATGAATGGAAATCTTTATGGTGGTGAAATACTTTGCTCTGTATTTTTTTTTTAAGGCTCCTCTGTGCAAAAGATCCTGGTGTAAAAGAAACAGAGCATTGCCTCTGTGTTTTGTTTTTCTGGTTTTGGTATTTTCCCATTGCAAAAAATACCCAACATAACTAACATTGAAACTTAATACAGTGCCTTTTTTTTTTAAAATCTATCAGAGTATTATTTTCACATATGAATGGCCAGCACTATATAGTTCATATGTTCTTCGGGTATTAGTTTTTTATGTTGTTGACTGACATGAGTACAACACTTTTGTTATACATACTATAATTTGTTGTTACACTATATATGGTTCTAACGTCTCTCGACTCCATTACTTGTTCATTTTGCTTGACCCATGTACACCTTTAGTTGACGCTGTATCCATTTTCATTCTACAATTTTACGAGGACTTCAGTTTGATGACATTTGTTCGGATGTATCGATTTAATTATTTTCGTACCTGGTCTGTTGTTTACTTACATAATTCTTTAATTTAACGCTTTACTTGTAATTTCTTGAATTTATTACTAGTACTTCATAGGATAGGCGGGACCTAGATAGACTCCCTTCAGTGCCTGCCATTCTCCATTATATAGTACTTAGGTATAATTAATCACGCCATTCTTCCTTATATAGTACTCAGGTATAATTAATCACCTAAATATGGACTGTTTCATTAACAAACTTCAATATGTAAAACTGGAACTAACAGATTTCAATACTAACCAGATATATAATTAATAGAAGTAACCTGCACAATGTATAACTTTCCTTTATTCCTCACTAATGCATTCAATACAAACCGTCAATATTTATCAAATCAAAGTTACCAAATTCTTTTATAGGAAAGAAAAAATGATTTCTTAATAGCCAGTGAATACAAAATCTTGTAGAGAATTTCAAGTTACAGGATATACAGAGAATAACACTATTACATAAGGGAGTTTTAAAACAATATTTGAGACAATTTTTGGGTAAATTGTCTTAACTTGACACAAAAAAATACTTGTGTATTGTCTTAAATATTGTGTTTATATTGTTGTGTCAAAAATTATTGTACAATCTAAGCTTGGAATCTAAACACCGACCTCGTGCTTGTAAGCTAGACACTCTTCCATTGAGCTAGCACACTTTTAAATAATCAAGTGAAGAGTTATGGCAATACAGAACTACAATTATAGCCATTGATTAAAGAAAAAAAAGACTGAACTACAATTTATAACCATTGATTAAAAAAAAAAAGGACACATGATCTATAATTTTTATAAAAACTATAATCACCTCAATTGCCCCAAAAAGTGAAAATAGAAGAGATTATGTCTCTAGCAAAAAAATTCAAAATCATATTAGTATAAAGTTAAATGTTCATATATAAAGGGATCTATAAAGATAGACTCTATAAAGAGGGCATCCTTAAAGATTTAGGCCACACCTAGAGGCAGGTTCCTAGTGCCAAAAGAGGGGAAGATCTAAGTAAGAGAGAATTAAAAACTCTATCCCAAGAAAAGAGACTCTAATGTAGACCCCATTTATATTATTTTGAGTTATCTAATTGGATTATGAAGGATTTATAAAGTGCTTGAATTTTTGTTAATGAGTGACATCAATTGAGAATTTGCTTCACACCAAAGGAATTTGTTGAAAACTTAAGTGGAAAGATGTACTTTTAGTATGCATTCATGCCAAAGTTATCATGCTTTAAGCATTGGAGAAGAAGGAAATCTAGAGAGATAGTTATTGTAAAGAGGTTTCACTAGTAGAGGGATGTTGGAATTGATAATGCAATAGGAAAAGAAAGCAAAACACACTAGAGAGATATTGGACTGATAATGCAATAGGAAAAGGAACCAAAACACACTACAAAAAGAAAAAGAAAAAGAAAACTTAAATCTTGTATCTTTTGGAAAGTGCAAGAGAGACATTGAATTTGATAATGCAATAAGAAAAGGAACGAAAACATAGTATAAGAATAAACAAAAATCATAAATAAAAAAATAAAGCTTAATTGCATAATAAATTTCTATCTGTTATCTTAAAATGGCAAGCTTGATTGAAAAAGTGGGACTTCCAAATTTATCAATAGTGTGATACAAAGTTAATTAAAAGTAGATATTCAAATGTACTTAAAAAAAAACATCTTAAAAAAGACTATTTCAAAACTTCCACTATAAAAATTCTCATTGTTATTTCTTACAAAATCAGGGAATGCATCCCCACATAATTGAATTGGCCCATAAAAAGACACACCATAAGGGAAAATAGAAGGCTAAATTCAATGAAACAGTCTCAACTCATGCGCTGAACTAAACGATGAATGAAGTATCTAAATCAGATTGAGTTTGGATGAAGGATAAATGAACTTGCATGAATTGGAGTTGAATATCATCACCCAACAAGCGCACACTTCATTCTAATTCAGGTTTTATTTATTTGTTATTCCTGGGAATGTTGATGTTTCAAGTGATAGTTTGTATGGTTATAAATTAGAAGGATGGGTGGGAAAGAATAGGTATCTTAAGTGTGGTGCATGTTTTCCTTCCCAAAGGATCTATGTTTCCATGCCATTGCCATAAAATTGCAGAGTTGAATTCTTCAGTAAAACAATAAATCTCACAACAGAAAACCTATAAGTTTTCTACAATGTAAAACTAATAGTGAAGACTATATATCTATCTACTTTAATACCAATAGTGTATGTGATGTATATGCAAACATAAATCAGAGGGATGTTCTACTTGCAAAAAATATATGATATGCTCGCAGTGTCAACAGGTTTGTAGATAAAGTTACAAAATTATAATGTCTACTCCTTGAAAAGAAGAAGATTGATGGCACTGTCAATAGGTTTGTAGATAAAATTACAAAATTATAATGTGTACTCCTTGAAAAGAAGAGGATTGTTGATTAGATTTGAAGACATTCATCAACCATTGATGAATGCAGGATGTCAATTCCCAATGTTTCATGGAGCAGTAAAAGGCAAGTTGAGACAAGTCAACAAGGGATGGATAATGTAACTTTATATTTAGACCCACATGTGTTCAACAATAGACATCCATAGAAAAGGAGAGGGGAGTAAGACTATGTTTGCAATAATAAAGAGGAAAATAAAACTCACACTACATGGCAATGGACTCAAAATATTATATAGTTTGTTGGGTATGGAATTCCCCCACAACATGTTTTGGGGCTCAAAGCCCAAGTTTTGGTCACATGTATTGTAAAACTCTGCGAAGTGCAGGCGCGAAGTATAGGTTGAGTCATAAGGTTGTCCGCCCTAAGTTTTGTAATGTAATGTAAATGTCATATCGGCTTACACATAGTCCGTGAACCATGGGGTTGTATAAATAGAGCAAGGCTCTAAGTTGTAAAGGAGAGCACCGAAGAAGCGAAGGAGCAACATAGAGTAAGATTCTAAGTGTATTGGGTCATAGTAGTAGGAAGAGGCTCCGCAGCTGAGTGCGTAGAGGCCTAGTAGAATACGCAGCTGAGTGTGTGGACCCATGTAGTTGAGTGCGCAGAGGCCTAGTAGAGTCCGCAGCTGAGTGCACAGACCCATGTAGCTGAGTGCGCAGGGCAGTGTCGAGTCTGTAACCTTGAACGAAGAATAATAAGGATAAGTTGATTCCAAATTCAGTGTATCTGCTTGTGGATTACAATCTTTACATTTATACTATTTTGTTTATCACGCCATCGGATAATAACGGGTTAAATAGCAAGAAACTTGGGTATAATATGGATTGCACCCCGAGTAGGGTTGCGCAAAGGAAGCAACACAAGTTGTGAGGGACTAATAGGTGCGCATAGTGACGTACGTGTAGGATCAAACCCCAGACCGCTAGAAGCTCATCAGACATCTCCAGGGTGTGGAAACCTGGTTCTAGAACCCTCACATACTACTTCGGGTGAGACCTCAGTCCGCGCTCCATGCACTGTTGCTGAAAGGGCCAGTAGTACTGGTATTTGTTTGGCTAAATCACCTTTGAACCTGGGTCAGGCCCCTACAAGCCAACAAATGGTTCCATTGCCGGGACCGGGATCTACATAAGGGATGTCTCATGTCGTGCTGTTGGAATCCAACAAAGAAAGAAATTGAAGAGTGGTTGGACAAGAAGATTCACGAGTTCGCGGCGCAGGAAAAGATAAATCTGCGAGTATCTAAGGAACAGTAGTTGGAGCACCACTTATATACGAAAATCCACGAATTTTTCTTTGCATCCTTTTTTCTGAGCTGTATGAGTGGATCACAAAGCTAGCAGATAGTCAGGGAAGGTGTAGCCTCGACAAACCAATCATGTGGACTCCGGAATTAGTGTGTAGATTAGAAGTGTTAGGAGATAAGCTTGCGTGAGCTATGGACCATTGGCTCGACTGAATTATAGGAGGATTTATCAGTGAGTTCATGGTAGGCACGACCGTCAACTACAGTGAGGCAGAGCGACATTTCCTCAAGGGACCGCGAGGTAAGTATATCAAATCTTTGAACACTTGGATTAAGATGCTATTGTGTGAAAATCGGGTTATGCGAATAAATTAATGTTTGGGACTACACAAAGTGGGAAGATCTACGAAAGCTGAAGTAGTGAAGAATTGGAAACCAATCCCTTAATTTCCCCCTCGCGGGAAAGTGAGGAAGAGCTTGTGAAAGTTGCTTCAAGAAGTGTGGTTAGTTTAATAAGGCAGCGAATTCTGCGCTTACCACCTCCACCTACACCGCCACTTGTCTCACCCTCCTCACCTCCACCCACCCCACCTCCACCACCACCAAAGTTCAGTATGGCGAGTGTGATCAAACTACTGGTATTCAGAGGAGTAGGGAATGAAGACCCAGACCAATTCTGGTTCATGGTAAGAGCAGTATGGGAAGCACAAGGATTAGTGGATGACAATATCAAGAAGGCTACACTGGTAAGCGCGTTGCAGGATCGCGCATTAAAATGGTACATCAAGCATTCGAATGACCATCCAAACACAGGAATCGTAGAAATCCAGACTGCACCGAACAAGGAATTTAGCAGGCCAAACTCGAAAACACAATCAATCATCGGGTTTAAGGGGATTGTGATGCTCCCGGGCGAGACCCCCTATGGTTTGGACCAAAGATTGAAGGGTATGACTCGCGAAGCCAACATGACATTGATGGATGGACATCATCACGCATGGTTTGTAACATCACTCACACTGCACTTAAGGACAACGCTGTCATAGCAAAAACTTACCACCTAGGCCGAAGCTTTGGAGATGGCAGTGAGATTGCATGAGACCCCTATACAAGACCCTGGTCTAGGAGTCCAACAAATCCACACGCAACTGCAAAATTTGTGTCTGGAGATGCAAGGTTTGAAACAGGACAGGGCACCTCGGCCAGAGGCACGCGAGGAGGTATGGTGCATAAAATGCAAAGGCCAGGGGTATGACAAGGACCACTGTCTAGTATTCGCGAATTACTTAGCTCGAGGAGGGTTAATGCCACTAAGACCTGAGGCATAAGCAGGACCAAGCACGACACCTACACTATGGTGCACGATATGTCAGATAGGAGGAAAACACACTACGGATAATTGCCATCTTTTGTAGAAGTATAGGTAGACTTCCTAGCAATTGTTTTGTAATTTCTACAGGTTAGTAGGCCATGATGAACGCACTTGTAGAAGTTATGAACTAATGATGGATCGAACTCCTGCCTACAAGGTGCATATCGAAACGCAAGCCCTCGACCCAAACGTAGGAATGGCGCGCGCTGGATTTCAGGGGTGCAGCCGAGGTCGAGGTGGAATGGGACTAGGAAGGGGTCGCAGACAGTTAATCTATTACAATTGTGAAGGCCCAGGACACTATGCCTGCGATTGTACAAACCTGACAAGGACATCATGTTTGTACTGTACCTAGTTTGATCATGAGGTGGAACACTGCCCTACATTGATAACAAGACTGTGTGAAAAATGGGTACTTCAGCCCCATCTGACTCAGAATTTGCAGATGATGAGGTCTAAACCACACAAAGAAGACCCAAATGTAAACATGATGCTTAGGAGCGATATGACCACTGTCAATGACAAAGGGAAATAGTCAAAAGAAGGTGCGTGGGATCGCAAGGCTCCTACAAAGGAACCCAAGTTTGATTTAGAACACGTGAATGAGACATTTATGGAAGCTAAGAAGAGCTTCACGAAGGCCTCCACTTCAGGTAGTACGGATCAACTAGAACCAAGGATGGATCCTTCAATGCTCACTACCTTTCTAGAGACATGCATGAAACTGCTACGTGACAGCAAGGCAATAAAAGGACTAGAGGAACTTATCACTAAGTGCGTGGGTTCGGGAGAGCCGTGCGTGGCCCAGAAACTTGGAAAGCATGCATTGCACACAGGAAGGGAAATGAGGTTGACTGCACAAATTGACGAGTATGAAATGGATCAGGTAATGATGGATCTTATATCAAACATGAATGTACTGCCAAAAAAAGCATGGGAATGCATGGGCATACCTGCCCTATAGTGGTCTCCTATTTAGTTACGAATTGCGAACCAGCAGAAGATCTTACCCATGGGAAGATTGCAAGGGGTAACAATAGATAATGAAGGTGCGAGTGCGCAGGCAAATTTTGAAGTGATAGAGATTGTCAATGACAATAATCCTTATCCCGTGCTACTAGGAATACATTGGGCCACCGATATGAATGAAGTCATAAATCTGAAGAAGCACAAAATGATATTTGAGAAAAAGTCATTATGTGTAGTAGTACCGATAGATCCAGCCGAAAGAGCACGATACACTGAATGGGTGCGTGACGACAATAGTGATGATGATATCGATTGTATTTACAAGATAACCACATGAGAAGAGGATTGGGTAAATCCGACGACAGATGGAAGGATTTTGTGGGAGCGCGAAAGCTCCTGCACTTCGGATTTAGAGAAAGAAATAAAGCGATGGCAGAATCAGCTGCATGAAGTAACAACTCTTAATTGCAACATGATGGTTAGATCATTACATTGCGTGACAATAGAGGCAAGGGATTTGCAGGCATATGATGGGTTGACAGTGGTGGATGAAATCCTGAGCAAATTTGAAAGCACAGTACCAAAATAGTAGTGGTTCGATGCTCTAAAATGGGCACTGCGCGCAACCCCTGCACGATGGTGGGGTACGCATCAAGGAAGTTTTGAGGATTGGTTGATGTAGAAGGATGATGCGCCTATGCTTTGGAAAACCCCAGCTCAGAACAAGAGCCAGTCACCTGGGTCAGAACAACTTGCGCACCCACCTTTCCCGATGGGTACGGACACATGCCGTACAACTCGCACAAGCGCACCCCACTCCCAGAATAGAGAATCAAAATAAAACGCAGTAGCAGGAAAGGTGACACACACTACAAATTATCCACGAAGAAGCATACGATAGGGTGTGCGAAGTACTAAACAGGGTTCACCACGCGAGACACACTGATTGGGACCTACGCGTACGAGCGGTTCGATGGGCCTATAGGACCATGTGCAAAACCCTAACTACGGAAACGATTCCAAAGGTGCAGAATAGAGTAGAGACCGTAATTTCTAAAGAGAATGCAAAGAAGAATCTGTCCCATAGATGTGACAGTACATGAAGACCAGGATGAAGAAATCACACAGCTACACGAGGTCGAACACATAAGGATTCAGGAAGCCATTCAGCGAGGGAACCTTAAACTTCACAGACTCGAAAAATATCAGGTACGACTGAGGAAGAAAATCATTTTGATGGACGCCGAGGTTAAGAGGTTGGAAAATGAGATCAAGCAAGTATATCTCGTCGATCAACCAAGGGTGACAAGGCAAGGTGTGGATGATCATACCACTGAATTAGAAGCACGGTGCCGAGAATTTATGATTCTGTTGCCATGGCTGTGACTGCATATCGTCAAATGTAGTAACGAGGGGAACACCCTACATACGATAGAACGCGCGGCATCAGCTGTCACAAGGGCAATTGGGCATTTTTTGTGGACTATACTAGAAGGCAAGTTGAAGCCTCGCATAGGTGGTGCGACCACCTGACTAGCTGTAGGAAGCATAGTCTTAGCGCTCCAAGCAGTTGAAAGAGAGTGAGGGACTATAAAAGAGGTTGTTTGGGAGCTACGCGATAAGGGAGGTGCACACAAAATCAACATGTCACAAGGTTTGTGCCTGCGCATGGGGGGCTGCACTAGTGCGTGGGTAGGCTGGGAAGTGACCGTTGGTGTCACTATTCATGATGGGATGTATGATTTAAGGCAAAGGGGAGCAGGCGGCAGACATTTAAGACGCGAATTAAGGGTAATATTTGGGACAATTTGCAGCCAAGAACGCATTGGTGGCTCACATCGGAAGAGTAAATGCAGCAGGTCCAACAAACCACAGAACAGTGCGCTGTGGACCTCTGAGCAGTGCAGGACCAGTTGGAGGGATTCTGCGCCAAAATCGCCACGCCAACTGAGTGACTTGGGGATGACTCACAATGATTATGTTGGGGGACTGTTGGGCATGGAATCCCTCCACAACATATTTTGGGGCTCAAAGCCCAAGTTTTGCTCAGATGTATTGTGAAACTCCGCGAATTGCGAGCGTCAAGTGCGAAGTATAGGTTGAGTCATAGAGTTGTCTGCCCTAAGTTTTGTAATGCAATGTAAATGTCATGTTGGCTTACCCATGGTTCGTGAACCATGGGTTGTATAAATAGAGCGAGGCTTTATGTTGTAAAGGAGAGTAGCGAAGAAACGAAGGCGTAGCATAGAGTAAGAGTCTAAGTGTATTGGGTCATAATAGTAGGAAGAGGCTCTACAACTGAGTGTGTAGAGTCCTAGTAGAGTCTGCAGATGAGTGCGTAGACCCTTGCAGCTAAGTGTGCAGGGTAGTGTTGAGTCTGTAACCTTGAACAAAGAATAATAAAGAGAAGTTGATTCCAAATTCAGTGCATCTACTTGTGTATTGCATTCTTTACATTTATATTGTTTTGTTTATCACGCGCACTTATATGATTGCTGGATATACTGTTAATTATCACTAATCTTACACAGATAAGTTAAGTAGTCGGGTAATAAAGGGTTTAATAGCAAGAAACTTGAGTATAATATGGATCGCGCCCCAAGTGGGGCTGCGTGAAGACAACAACACAGGTTGCGAGGGACTAATAGATGCGCGTAGCGATGTATGCGTAGGATCAAACCGCGGACCACTAGAAGCTCATCAGACATCCCCAAGGTGCAAGAACCTGGTTTTAGCACCCTCCCATACCAATTTAGGTGATACCTCAGTCCGCGCTCCGCTGACTGTTGCCAAAAGGGCCAATAGTACCAGGATTTGTTTGGCTAAATCACCTCCGAACCTGGGTCAGGCCCCTACAAGCCAACATAGTCTAGTGACACAGTTAATCTTACAACACTCTAGAATGTAGAAGAGCTTTGGCCTCAGCTAGCGTTGTTGTTGTGAGTTGTACTTGCATCACCCAACAAACATGTGAAATCTAATTGTTGTTTTGGAATGCCATTGATGCCTTGAAAAGTGTGTCTAATGGATTGCATCACCCAACAAACATGTGAAATATGATCACTATTTTGGAATGCCACCAATGCTTTGAAAAGTGTGTCTAATGGATTGGAGTGTGCCCACACTATCCATCATAGTAGGAAATCTTTCATGAGAATATCTTATGCAAAGCAAACCCATGCTTAAGGATTGATTGAGGCACCTAAGATCTTTATCTGTTTGAGTGCTGGTACTAGCCCCTCTCAATAAAGGCCCCTAGTAATAATTTGTCTATCTAGATGATAATTAATATAATGTATAAAAAAGAAATTGCAAATAGAAAGCACCAAATGCCGGTAGGATAAATACTCTTTGATATGATCACATGTACTTAAGAAATGAACCTTCCAAATAAAATGAAAACAAAGGAAATGCTATCTTGCTATGTTCATGAAATGTTGCTACTCCAAATTAATTGCCCACATTTATCACTAAGTTGTATACATTATACCATTGTATGTGGTGGCAAATCAATATTAACTTTACATGTTATGCTTCATTGCTGACTGAAAAGATCCTTGTCTCAAAAATCGAAGTCAAAGCAACATATATTTTTTAGTATGCAGGATAGCTAGATTTGAGGGAAACAACATTTGATAATATGGACAAAACCCAGTTAGGATGATGAATTGAGGCAGAACATATGGGCCCAACCATATTAAATTTCTTGCCACAATCACTGAATTCTTGAGGAACAACTAGTCGACAATGAGGTGCATATTGTACATTGTTATTTTTGAGCATAATAAGGCCATGGGTTGCAAGTATCAGCGAAATTTGAAGCAAGACTAAACTTACATATATTTTACAACACAATGTTTTAAAAAATGATTTCATCACTTTGGTTTACATTGCTAAAATAGGTTTCTAAAAACATTTGAAGATCTGAAGCTTCTGTGCAGTTTATTTTGTGCCTAAAAAAATTGAAGAGTTATCACCATGTTTTAAAATGGTAAGTTAAGCATACCTTATTGACAGTTAGTGCTAGAGGCAGCAAATGGAATGAATCACCTCCAACACATTGGTACACATAAGACAATTTCAGAGGTGTGTTTTTCATTGCATTTTCACACCTACAACCACACAGAGAAGGTTAGATCTTTATGGCTATCAAAGGAAGACCTAATCAATGTTGTAAGATCAGGTTTTGTACTCCTCTGAGCATTCAATCCAATCACTAAAGAAAGTTCAATGAGGTGAATATATATATAGAAAATAGAAACTAATGTTACTACTAAATTATGCAGGGTAAGGGGGGTGCCCTCCTTTCCAAAGTCATTGGAAGATAGAAATAGGAATAAGCTCACTTGAGTATTAGTTGGAACTACTATAATTCGTTGTCCTTTCAAATTGTGATTACATTTTAAACTGTAACTCCAATAAAATGTAACTGTAATACACAAAATCTATTTCTGTAATATACAGAGAATGTGTGTGAGGAAGAATTTGATGCAGCCTTATAGCTACCACACCCCTAATTCCCCTTATTAGAACTCATTCACCTTTGATGAGCCTTCAAAGATTTATCAACACACACACACACACACACACACACACACACACACACACACACACACACACACATATATCGGAAGCGTTTAATACGCTTAAAATCTCGGACCATACCTTTATTCGGTAATACATTAAAACCCACAACAATGCTTGAAAACCCCGCTTGAATCCTTTACACAAATCTCTAAAACTATAAATCTAACTGCAAACATCTCTCGGGTCCACTTATCACCCTTCACCTTTGGTCTATTTTGATATCGCTATTGCAATAATCATAGACACGTAACATTGGAAATATATAATTACACGGAAATACTAAGGGGAAAACCCGATCGAAAGCTTTAGAGCTGGACTTCAAATTTGTTAAACCCGCATTTACACTTATTGTCAGGTTTGCATACTTCCAAGTTGTCCCCATGCTCTGATAAGCCTGAAATATGACTGCCAATCGGTGATATCAGTTATCAGCATTCGCAATATCGCTAAATCGCATCTCGACGTTCGTCGTTTCTCCATCCGCCGACCCTTGATTTCTTTGTTTTGTGATATGTGACTGAGTTCCCACTGTTGATCCCTTTCATGATCTAACAGTCCTTGTTTAGTCGGCTGTCGGTAATCGCAAGGTTGTAAAACCTGATCTCGTTATCCCACTTCTTTTGATGCGATCTATATAGTTCTACTATCCACTTTAATCTGGACCGTTGTGTTGAAAATAATACTGAGAGGGGGGGTGAATCAGTATTATCTAGTCCTTTTAACAATTCTTCCTTATTTATACTTTGAATTATTTTTGCATATCAGTACCATAAAACAATGAGCATGAACAAGAAAAATAGACAGTCACATCAAAGAACACCAGATATAAGGTGGAAACCCAATGTGGGTGAAAACCACCTGCTGCAATATGTCTCTATCTTCTTTTCAAATTAGAAACTCTTTTTACAATGGTCTTGTACTGGTGCAGTCCTTTGCTAGTACGCAGGCTGCACCCTGCAGAGAGCTACAACTCTCTCTCGTTTTCCAGTCTCTCCTGGAAGGGAGCTACAACCCCCTACTTCTTTTCTTTCAAGGACCACTTTTCATAAATTTTCAAACTGGATCCATAAATATCAAATGATCATGAAGTACCAGTAAGTCACCCAGATAACCAGATCCACAATAACATAAAACTAAACTCAGAACACCTTCTGTAGCATCTCCTATGGCACCTCCTGCGGCGCCTCCTGCGGCGTCTCCTGCGGCGCCTCCTCACTTCCGCAGCTGCAGCGCTTGAGAGATCACCCTTCACAGATTCACTTTCCACTTCACTTTCATATAGATCGAGCTTTTGAAACAATAACCCAATATTTAGATCTTAATATATTCAACCCAAAAGCATACACAAGCCAAATGATCTCCTTTGCTTTATATAGGCAAGCTCTTCCTCAAATCATGGACCAATACCACGGGCCAAAACCATAACAAACCAATACCATCAACTCAATACTAGGGATCAACACGTCTGTCGAGATGCAATGGTCCAAAAACCATAGGTTCAAATTCCAAGGACTAACTACCATGGACCAAAGGTAAGTTTTCCCACATGAAATAAACTTTTCTCTGCATAAAATTCCGTGAGATTTTCTCCACATGAAATAAACTTTTCTCTGCTTTTCTCTACATAAAATTCTGTGAAATTTTCTCCTGCGTACTTCTTAATTCTCATCATATTGAAAGCCATGCCATGGGTGTTGCCATCATGTACAACATCTGTAACATATAACCATACCAGAAACATAATGCCAACAATATCCCCCTTTGGACTTAATGGCAACCTCAAAAACTTCAGCGACATTCTCCCCCTTTGACATCAAGGGCAAAGGGTTATGCTCCCCCTAAGAACTTGCTCCCCCTGAATATGAACCAGATCTGCAAAGAAGAACCATAATCCACCAGACACCATTAATGACCAAGAAAGAGATAGAGACATATTGCAGCTATATTCAGACCAGCTCCCATGATCTCCTTTTGTACATCCTCCATAATGCCAACAATGCATTATATTCTCCCCCTGAACCTGTGCTGCAACCCAGCACATGTACGCATATACCCCAGATGAATCATGCGTACAACCAACAATCAGGAGAGTCTCAACAATAAGATGATGCATCAACAACCCCCAGCTTTTGCCTGAGGTATTCAAAAGTCTCCCTGGGCAATGGTTTGGTGAGAATATCAGCAACTTGTTCCTTAGAAGGAACATACTCCAACTTGACCTTTTGTTCAACCACTTGTTCCCGGAGAAAATGATACTTGATTGGTATGTGCTTGGTTTTTGAATGCATGACAGGATTCTTTGAGATGTTGATTGCACTTGTGTTATCGCATAAGATAGCGATAGGTGGTGTACAAGTGATTTGAAAATCCTGCAAGGTCTGCATCATCCAAAGGAGTTGAGTGCAGCAAGATGTAGCAGCAACATATTCCGCTTCAGCTGTAGATAAGGCAATCTAACTCTGTTTCTTGCTGAACCAAGATACTAATCTGGAACCATAAAGAATGCTCCACCACTTGTGCTCTTCCTGTCATCCACGCTTCCGGCCCAATCTGCATCTGTATAAGCATGAAGTGTGAGATCTGTATCTCTAGGATACCATAAGCCATAATTTTGTGTCCCTTGAAGATATTTTGAAAATTCTCTTTACTGCCTGAAGATGAGTCTCCTTTGGATTTGCCTGAAATCTACCAACTATTCCTACTGCATGCATGATGTCCGGTCGGGTACCTGTCAAATAAAGTAGACTTCCGATCATAGATCTGTAGGTTGGTTGATGTACTGCTGCAGATTCATCATTTACACTGAGGCTACATCCTGTGACCATGGGTGTACATACTGGTTTTGCATCTTCCATGCCATATTTCTTCAAGATCTGTTTGAGATACTTGGTTTGAGATAAAAATATTCCTCCTTCCTTTTGTTGGATTTGCAAAACCAAGGAAATATGTCAATTCTCCCAGCAAGGACATTTCAAATTCTTTCTGCATGACCAAGGCAAAGCTTTGACTCATCTCTTCTTCATTTCTGCCAAAAATAATGTCATCTACATACACAACAAGTATTAGCAATTTTTCATTTTCAACTTTTATATAAAGATTTCTATCTGCTGATCCTTTTGAAAAACCTTGTTGATGAAGATATTTATCCAAACGATAGTACCAAGCCCTTGGAGCTTGTTTGAGCCCATAGAGAGCCTTTTTCAATCTGCATACAAGATTTGGATCATTTCCAAGAATGAACCCATCTGGCTATTCAATGCATACTTCTTCTTCCAAGTCTCCATTCAGAAAGGCTGATTTCACATCCATTTGAAATACTTTGAAGTTTTGAAAACTTGAGAGAGCAAGGAACATTCGGATGGCCTCAAGTTTTGCAACGGGAGCAAAGGTTTCTTCAAAGTTTATTCCTTCTTGCTGCGCATACCCTTTACAAACAAGTCTGGCCTTGTTTCTAATTACTTCTCCATTTTCATTCAATTTATTTTTGAAGACCCATTTTGTTCCGATAACATTCTTATCCTTTGGTCTAGGAACCAGTTCCCAAGTGTTGTTCCTTTCGATTTGCTCAAGTTCTTCATCCATTGCTTTTATCCAACATTCATCTTTGCATGCCTCTTTCACATTTTGTGGTTCAGTAGAGGAGAGTAATGCCAAATAGCTTGAGGGTTCTGCAACTGTTCTTCTTGTTTGTACACCTGCTTCTTTCTGCCCCATAATCTGAGATTCTGGATGATTCTTCTGAACATATCTGGATGGAGTCTTTTCTTCTATTCTTGTATGCTCCTATGATTCTTCTTCAGGTTCTTCTTGAGGTTCTTCATCATTTTGCTGTTGAGGGTAGCCTTCATCTTCTTCAATGTCTTCATGATGTACTTGTCTAGGGATGTATCCCTTCTCATCAACCACTATATCAATGCTTTCAATAATTCTGCCAAGTCTTTTATTGTAGCACTTGTATGCTTTGTATGTGGAGAGTAACCAAGAAGAATGCCTTCATCTGCTCTAGGTTCAAGTTTGCCAAGCTGCTCATCAGTATTCTTAATATAGCATTTGCTCCCAAAGATTTTGAAGTGCTTTTACCGAAGGAGTCTTACCATTCCAGAGCTCATGAGGAGTTTGAGTGTTGTTCACCTGGACATTTGTTTTGTTGAGAATAACAACCGCAGCATGAGCAGCTTCACCCCAGAAAGTTGCGGGAGTTCCTGACTCATCAAACATAGCACGAGCCATTTGTTGGACTGTTCTGTTCATTCTTTCCACAACTTCGTTTTGCTGAGGAGTTCTAGCTGTAGAGAATTCTCTTCTTATCCCATGTTCTTCACAGAAATCGAAAAATTCATTTGAGGTAAACTCCCCACCTCTGTCGGATCTGAGGCACTTAATTTTGTGACCTGATTCATTTTCAACCAAGGCTTTGAAGGATTTGAATTTTTCGAATGCTTCATCTTTGTGCTTCATAAGTCCTAACCAGACAAACCTGGAGAAATCGTCAATGAATAATATCAAGTATTCTTCTCCTCGAGGTGTTCTTTTCCTGAAAGGACCGCATGTATCTGTATGTACTAGCTCAAGAGGCATGCTAGCTGATCCTTCCTTCTCTGGAAAGTTAGTTCTGGTTTGTTTTCCAAACTGACATGATTTGCATATGGTGTTGTCAGGAATTTTGATATCTGGAAGATCGCGAACTGCCTGATATTTGCATGCTTTCCTTATTTGTGAAAAGCTTAGATGTCCCAACCTCCGATGCCATAACCAGTGCTCATCATCCTTGCTTAGATAGCATTGTTGTTGTCCTTCTTCAAATATGTACAGATTATTTGGAGTTCTTTTGCCTTTGATCACTGTTTTACCTGTATCAAGATCACGAATAAGACATCCATTTGATCTGAATTTCAACTCGGTTCTTTGATCACACATCTGACTGACACTTAGAAGATTATGTTTCAATCCATCAACATACAAAACATTTCCAGCCTTGACCTTTTCTTTTAACTGAGCAATACCTTTTCCTTTTATAGTTGCAGGAGTATTATTTCCAAAAGAGACTTTCTTTCCTTTTTCTAGAGCAGAATATGACTCAAGTTTTCTTTATCACCTGTCATATGCTTCGAACATCCACTGTCAATGTACCATATATTTTCCTGTCCCTCTGCATAAAATGCTATCCCACATCTTTCTGTTTGTGGTTCCTTTATTCTCCATGTTTTGGTGCTTAAGGCTTGTTCCTTTCTTTGTTGAAACCTGCTCCTGCATTCAGAGTCTTCATGACCAAAGTTATTGCAAATAGAGCATTCAACTTCATTTTCAGGAGCTGAAAAGTTGTTATAGGTCCTTTTTGAAATCCCAGTCATACTCCTTTGTTTTTGAGCTTCTCTAGTCATGATTGTTTTATATGCAACACATTGAGCTGCTTTGTGACCGAACTTATGACAAGAGAAACATTGTCCATTGAAGAAACTTCTGCGGTTATCAAATCTACCGGCCAAATGATTGTAATCTCTATTGTTATTCATTCTTGAACCAAATTGAGAAGACCTTACCTGTGGCTGGTTGTAACCTTTGTT
>APFE030494796.1:0-16477 GCA_000404065.3 Pinus taeda | reverse complement strand
ATTTTGAGGAAGAGCTTGATGCGATCTATGTGCTGTTGAAGGCTGCAGTTGGGGGAGCTCTATTTATGGATCATTAAACGGATTATAATTGTCGAGTCCCCGAAAAATATGGCCCTTTTAATGCCCAGATTCTTTAGTTGAAGTAGTCCTTGGTATAAGGCTAGTGCCTCTGCATTATTATTGGTTTTTTCTCCAAGACTCCATTCGTAACTGCAAATGTTGTCCCCTGCTTCGTTCACAATTACTCCTCCCACTCCTGCTTCGCCTGGGTTAAATTTAGAGGCCCCTTCAAAATGTAGTGTTGTGAAATTGTTGCTCTGTATCCACCTCTTAAATTATTGAGCTGAGAGCCTAATTTCCCAATCCTTTGTTTGAGTGTGCTGGAGTCTGTCATTCTTTTGGTTCCCCTGATTTTGTCCTGGTCTTTGCAGGATGTAGCTAATGACAGTTCTTTCCTCCACTGTGTAATCCTCTGCTTGAATTTTCCCCTTGTGTTTAGCTGCTATTGCCTCCTGAGCCAAGATGTGTGCTTTGCTGCATGTAGTTCGAACATTGGGCTCTTTATTTTGGAAGATTTTTTTATTCCTGGATAACCAAATTCTCCATAATAGGGAATGAGGAATAGAGTCCCAAATTATTTTCACAAGCCTGCTCCCTTTTTCCTTCCAGGGGCAGTTTTTTTTCCTTTCATACAGTGTCTCAGCAATGTTTTGCTGAGGTTGACAATCTATGTTGCCCAAGGAAGACATTTTTACCCAACATCTTTTGGCGAAGGGGCAGTCTATGAATAAGTGGTACATTGTTTCCTCTGGTGAGCAGCAATTGGGGCATCTGGATGGGCCATTGATCCCTCTCTTATTTAGATTCTCTGCAGTGAGAACTTTGCCTTTTAATAACAGCCATGTGAAAAATTTTATTTTTGGAATGGCTTCTAATTTCCATATTATTCTCCAATGATTCCAGATGGGTATCTGGTATGTGTTATTGCAGATATGTTGATGCCCTGATTTGATGGTATAACTTGTTCCTGTGGGATCCCAACGGAGCCCATCAGCTGCATCTTTTTTTATTGGGGCTCTATTGTGAAGGTGAGCTTTGAGGGCAGTGAAACTCGCTTCCAAGGTTGCTGGGATATCCGGGAAATCCCAATCATTCCAGGCATGAGAGTCTAGATCCCAATTCGAGATTTGTCCAAGCCTATGGATGCCTTTGCTGTTGAGATATTGGATGATCGGGAGAGCTTCTTCAATAGTGTTTAGTGGTTGAAGCCCCATAATCTTATCAGTAGCAAAGTTGATGCTGTCCCCTCCTCCAGGGATTTTTGATGTGTTTTTCCTAAGGATTTGAACTGCTTTCTTGCATAGATGCCAAATTTTGGAGGAGTCCCTATTGGGGATGCCATCTTCGAGTAGCCTCTGTCTTGTGCCATTGAGATATTTGCTTTCTATGACTTGCTTCCACCATGTTGTTGCTCCAGTGATTAGTCTCCAAGCCATCTTAATCCCAAATGCTAGATTGAGAATTTTAGGAGCTCTTATTCCAAGGCCTCCTCTATCCTGAGATTGGATTACATTTTTCCAGCTGACCAGGTTGAATCTATTCTTTTCTTTTCCCCCCCCTTGCCACAGAAAATTTCGAAGGGCAACTTCCAATTTATGGTGAAAAATAGCAGGGGCTTGATAAAGAGTGAATCGATAGAGGGGCAGGGAGGTTATACCTGATTTGAGCAGAATTAGTCTGCCCGCTAGATTGAGCCAATGTGTTCCCCATTGCTGAACTTTCATTTTGACTTTATCTATTATTTCATTCCATGTCTCTGCTTTTAAAGGTCCCAGACTCACCGGCATCCCTAGATAGGAGAAGTGATCCCATTTTGTTTTGTATGTGACTCCAAAGATATTGGCGATGTTATGGGCTGTTTGACTGGAGATGTTCCAACCATATACACAACGTTTGTGAAAGTTAACATCTCCCCCTGAATAGTCCATGTATTGCTCGAGGAGGGTTTTGAAGCGCCTTGCTATGGTGGTAGAGGCCCCTCCAATCAAAAGAGTGTCATCGGCAAATTGAGAATGGTTGATATTCTTTACTCCATTCCCAAATTTAATGCCTGTTATGAGGCCGAATCTTCGATTATGGTCCAAGGCTTTGCTGAAGGATTTTGCCATAAGAATAAAAAGGTAGGGAGATAGAGGGTAACCTTGCCTTAGTCCTCTAGAGGATTGGAAGGCTCCATAGGGGCGACCATTAATCAAGGGTGATATCCATGGTCCTGATATACAAGCAGCTATGGTGTTGATGAAAGAAGAATTAAAGCCCATTTTTTTCAAAACAACAAACAAAAAGGAGTGCCTTACCCAGTCGAAAGCATTAGCCAAGTCGAGTTTGAGCACAAATCCTTTCTCTTGTCTTGAAGTGCTGGAGTGGATGGCTTCTTGGACCAAGGTAATGGTGTCATGAATTTGCCTATTGGACAGAAAGCCACCTTGATTTTCAGATATCAAATATGGGAGGAGGGGCTGGAGTCTCATGGCTATGATTTTCGTGAAGATCTTGTATGAAGAGTTTCACAAAGATATTGGCCGAAACCTGGAGAATGAGGTGGGTCGGTTTTCTTTGGGAATGAGAGCAAGGAAGGTAGAATTGGTAAAGCCTCCCATCTTCTCTTTCCTTTGTATTCCTCTTAGCATTTTTGCAAGGTCCTTTTTTATCAGCTGCCAATAATCCCTGTAAAAGTTGATGGGGAATCCATCTGGCCCAGGTGATTTGTCCGGCTGCAAGATCCAGATTACTTTTCTAATCTCTTCCTCTTCGATGTCTCGATTTAGAGTTTCGTTTATTTCCTGAGTTATGCCTTTGGGGAGATGTTGTAGCAACTCTGAATAATCTACTTCTTCTTGGGCTTCAGTAAGGAGGCTCCTAAAATGGGAGGAGGCTGCCCTCTTGATATCTTCTTGATTATTGTAATGATTGCCTTCACTATCATTGATAGCTCTAACGTTGTTCCTTGTCTTTCTAGCTGTAGCTTGCTTGTGGAAGTATGTTGTATTTTTATCTCCTTCTTTCAGCCATAACTGTCGAGATTTAATCCTCCATTTTATATCTTCTTCTCTACTAATGTGCATGAGCTGTCCCTAAATTTCCCATTCCTTATTTTTGAGTTGTTGGGAGATTCCTTGGTCTTCTATTTGGTTCATGACTTCCTCCAAGTCTTGCTTTATTATTATTATTTTTTTTTTTGGCTCCTGATAGCTAGTTTTTGCCCAATCTTTGGGCGCTCTTCTTATGCTCCTGATTTTTGTTTCCTAAATATGAATGGGAGATCCCTCAACGTGCTGTTTCCAGGTAGCCTCTATAATTGCCCCTGCTGAAGAGTTGTATCTGCATAGCGGGTTGTATTTGAACGGGATTGGCCCCAGTTGGTGATGGGTTTCCATCGTGAGGAGAATGGGGTAGTGATCAGAAGCAGAGGAACTGAGAATATTGTTGTGTCCAACTGCAAAGGAAGAGAGAAGGGAGATATTGACCAAAAATCTGTCCAAACGTTCCATAATGTTGCCTGCTCCCAACCTTCGATTGCTCCATGTGTATTTTCGATTTTTTGGGATGATGTCCACCATTTCATGCTCTTGCATTATTTCCTCCAACTGACTTCTGAAGGGATCGTGCATGAAGTTGCCTCCTCTTTTTTCATTCGCATGGAGGATTAAATTGAAATCTCCAGCTATGATGATGTTGGAAGTTTGTTCGCTATCTATGCTTTCTTTTAATTCTTTCCAGCACAGCTCCTTTTCTCTGTAATGGTTGGGTATGTAGACATTATATATGATGAGTTCACAGTTCTCATCTTTTCTGTTCAGATTGGTCCTTATCCAATTTTGATTGAATATGGTTGAATCGCAGTCCCATTGTTGGCTGTTCCACATGGTTACTATTCCTCCTGATGCTCCTCTGGAGCTGCTAATGACACTTGAGAATTGCCTTTGGGCGTCTATGATTTTCTGCATTTCATATTGGTTTTTCTTGGTCTCTTGTATCAATAGGATTTCAGGTCTTTCATTATAAAGAAGGTCTCTTAGGGCAGATATTTTGGAGGGGTGTCCCAGGCCCCTGCTATTCCAGGAGAGGATTTTCATCATGGGGCGTTCGAGCGGGGAGGTGCTCGCCTCTCGAAGTCTTTCCCTGCTGTTTCCTTTTCCTGATGTCCTGTTATGAAGGATTCCATAGGGGTTTGGAATCCAAGGGCTATGTCCTTTTGGGTGCTTTCTTCTCGGTGTTGCTTAGCTGATTTCCTCCCTCGGCCAGGCTTCTCGTGGAGATCGCTTGATGTACCAATTTCTTTTGTGGAACTTCTGGTGGATCTAGGGGGAGGAGCCTCTGTGGAAGGTTGAGAGAGGATAGAAGAAACCAGGGGAGGGTCTGGCGGATCTAATGGGGGCTGATCAGTCAGAGGGTCTTCTGATGCAAGAATCAAGAAAGGGTTGGAGGATGATGGGATAGGCGGATCCTGGGATGGGCCCGAAGGGTTAGATGAGGGAGAAGGGGGCCGTTGGGAAGAGGAGCCAGGCATATCAGAAGATGAATCAGGTTTAGCTGGAGGAGTTGCTTTCTTTTTTTTACAGTCTCCCATTGTCCTCCTTGATCTTCAGATTCAAGATTAGTTACCTTAGTACACCTATTGGCAAAGTTCCCATATTCATGACATACCTTGCATTTGAAGGGAATCTGTTCGTAGTCTAGTTGTTGTATGTACCTCCAATCATCCACCTTGAGCTTGATGGCTTCCGGTAATCCTTTTCCTAGATCCACTTCCACGCATATCCTTGCACATGCCTACATGTTGTCCTTAGGTTCGCTTCTGTCGATGTATTTCCCAACCGTGTTCCCAATTGCTTTGACCGAGTCATCTCCCCAGCAATGCAAGGGCAGATAAGGAAGACGGACCCATACTGGGACTGCGTTGGGGATGTCCAGTTCTAGATCAACGTCAGGAGTCCACTTGTTAAGATAAAGCCCTTGGGAATCCATGAAGTAGGGACCATTTCTGAATATGAGATCCTTATCTGCTTTGGATTCGAAGTGAAAGGTGTAATAACCTTTGCCACCGAAACGTATTGAGATTTTCCCTGGGATTTTGTCAGACCAGTTTCGCTCCACCCATCTTTGTACTGTTCTTGGCGAGGGCCATAAACCCATGAATTATCCTATGAGTCCTTTTTCGGCTAGTGATAATGCTGCCATATGAGGAAGGGTTGGAGGCAGCTGGACTTCCTAGAGAATATCTAGTTTCTTGAAAAATTTTGAATTTGCAGGTTTGGGTTGAGGAGGGGGAAGGGACTTAACCAGATCTGAGAAGGCTTTCTCAGAGTCCCCATGGGAAGGGTCTGGTTGGGCCATGGCAGCGGCCAAGGCCCAGATCGGCCAGGCCTCAAGGCCGAAGCTGAGGAACGCTGACGCTGTCGCTGCTGCTCGCCTAGGTCTCACGCGCTCCTGCTGCTGCTCACACGCTTCAAAAGTGAGAATCGCATCATTTTCTGATGTTAATTAATACCTTGACTAGTTATTCATTAAATTCCAAAACTCAAAGTTATTGGTATAATAAAATTCTAGTATGCATGAATACGTATATGATACTATTTTGTTGAAATTGTCCTGCAACCACAAGCCACATGAAAAGGATTATCTAAATAAAAGCACTTGAATACTTTCATATAAAAATCATTCACTTATGCTCTGATTGTAAAAATTGAATAGGTCCATGAAATTCCTTAATATTGAATTGACAAATAGAGCACGATTTGATTATAGTTGTTTAAAGGTAATTTGAATAATTGAAGAAATTTTTGGCATAATACTAACATGGTTGAAAACATGTGGATGAGGTATATGTCATGTAGGTGATGCTATGGACATTTTGTATTGTATACATGTGTACATGTCGCACTGTGTAAAAATGGTACATATCGTACTCTTATGGATGCATGTATTGCATGATGATATATGACATGTATAACTATATGTGTGTGATCCACACTATGTGTAAGTACATATGGTTGAGAAGAAGGCACTGGGCGATGGCCTGCTGTGGAAACCGACACATAGTGCATAGAGAAAAGATAAAGGTAGAAGCTAAGGTGTGATTCAGGGATAAGTATCAATGTTTTTTTTATAGTTTTGTATGCATGAAATTCATGATTTTGATCATTGTGATCTATGATGGATGGTTACATATGGGTTATTTTTTTTTGGCTATGTTGAGCTAACCTGGTATAATATTTTATACATGTGGATTGGTCAAATGTGTTAGCTTAACTTGTTATGACTAATGCAGGGAAACTGCATGAAGCATGTGTTTGACAAGAAGACAAATGCATTAGAAGAACTTTCATTTCTTCCTATTATTTAAATAAAATGGAAATGAAGAATCATCGTTAAAGGGCAGACAACATTAACATGTAGTTACTCATGTAGTAGTACTATTACATTAACTGTGGTAAACAAAATTGAGTTTCTGCATCTGAAAATCTCTCACAAAATTTATTGAAAGAAATGTGCAGGGAGCAATGGAAGGAGATTGTTGGTAGAAATCCTTTGTAACTAATATATCAGAAGATCTGATTCAGGTGGCGAGCTCATGGGAACCTATAAATGCAAAAAAAACTACCTGTGAACAAGGAAATAATTTGTAAGATGTAGTAATACACCAAGGATGATGTAAATTTAAGGGGGGGAGTATGTAACACCCCTCCATTGTACTTAAAACTCTATTAACCTAAGCTAAGAAAATCTAGGTCGAAGATGTAATAATGAAAGTAAATACTTTATTGTTAAATAAATAAAGATAATGTAAAATTCTTGGAAAACGAGACACCAAGAGATGAGGTTCTTGCCAAATGAAATCAAATTGGTCAACATCAATGGATAATTCTTTCATGATAAGGCTTCTAGATCCAATTCTAGATAATCTTAATGGCTTTCGAGATAAATATCCATTATGTTACTTAGCTAGAGAGATGCAGAAAAACATAAAATCATTATCGGAGATAAAGGAAAGCTTTTATGAGGAAAATCCTTGCGGGAGAGAAAGGCGAACCTTTTTGGGAAAAGGCTAGGAAATGGATAAAAAAGATCCATAAAAGCATGATGCTGCTAATGGAAACCATATCATGAAAGAGGGTATTAAATACCCATTGAAGAGACCAACAAGAGCCAGTTGATCCATGGCAAGAACTCTTGGCTCAGGGGTGAACTCGAGGAAGTCAGTTCTAGGTTGGGTGGTAGTGCTTGGTTTCCAAGTGACTTTCTTCAGCTGATGTAGTTTGCTTCAATTGCTTGGGATGTTCTGTATGTGTCTCGTTACTCTTTATGTTTTCATATATTTAAACTTATGTGCTATATTGGCTTTGAAGATGATGAATATTTATGCATGAGACAAGTATGTATGATGAATAATTATGTTGTTTACTATTTGAAATTGTATAGCCCATGGTTCAAGTTATTTATGCTATGCATTATGCATCATGGGGTGAATTGCATACATTGAGGCTTGTTTTAGCTATTTAGTCACTATGATTCATATTGCACAAGATATATCTCAATAATACTTTCGACTACGAAGTTAGGACTATGATCATGATATAAGGAAATACCAGCTATAATGTATATATGACAACATTTCCATTAATGCTTGTGTAGAGTCATCAAACGAACGAAACTCAAATGCATAATCTTATCTTGATGAATGTCCACGATTGATTCTTTTCTCCGAGTTGTAATGTATGCATAGGAAATGTTGAAGTGTTGATTTGGGAGTGTAGTAACTAAGTCTATTAATTAAACCTAAAAGTCCACATCGAGGATCCAGTGGAGCATAGTAGGTAGTTGTTAGTATTATGCCAAGGGGGTATGTGACAAGTTGCATACACCGAATGTTGCAGTAAGACAATTTGGTTTTGGAAGCTAGATTTACTCTTACAACTAAAACAACTTCATTAACTCAAATTTACATTCATGGCAAAAATTGTTTCAAGAATGGAAAACTAAAAATCTTGAATTTATTAGAATGATTATCCATGTTTTACATGATTTATCATTATTTCTGTTGCAATTTCAATACCATGATACACCACCACTAGCATTTAAAAGTTATTAATTGTAATTGTTCCTAACCATTGCATAACATTTATGGAAGTCTTCTTTGCAATTAGATTCGATGCTCCATACATTTACCAATTTTTATTTTTATTTTAATTGTAAGTATCCAAATAAATTTAAAATTTCCATTTATAACATATTTAATTATAAATATATTTTAAATACCATCTAATATATTTTCATATTTCATTAATAAAATTTATTAATTCCCAATCTAATAAACATCTTTAATTCTTTGCAAAATAAAGCTTAACTATATAAATGACAAATTCAATTTAAAAAAGATTTGAAACAACAAAAAAACTAGTTATTTAAATGCTTTTATACCCTAACCAATGCCTCATATTTATAGAAGTCTTATTCGGAATTAAACTATCTCTATACATTTACTACATTTTACTTTTTTTTTTTAAATAATAAGTACAAAAATAAATTTAATACTTCCATTTATATCATATTAATTATTATATATTTTTAAATAATATTTATATTTTTGATACTTTCATTCATGAAATTTATTATTACAATATTTTCATATATTTAATTATTAAACAATTAGTATTGTTATATAAATATTATTTTTACCCCATGTTTATATTTTCTAGAATAATTTAGAAAATAAATATTATATTTATCTTTCAATTATAGATTTTTATTTAATAAATTTATTTTAAAATTAGAATATTAATAATAAATTAAATTTCAATAATAAATATTTAATTTAAAAAAATTTATTATTTATTTTTTAAATATTTTTTAATTAAATTTAAATAATTTTCAAATAACTTAACATGAAATTTAATATCAATTTCTCACATATTTCTCCATTAAATAAACTATAAATTCTTATTAAATATACGAATCTAAAAAATACATTTCCTTTTAAATATCTTAATCTAAATTATATCTATCTTAATAATACAATTAAATATTATAATAATATAAAAATATTTTAAATATTATTATTAAATATTATCTTAAAATGGGAGGGAAGAGATAATTTATTGCTTTTTCTATTGGGTGAACTTTCTCAAGAAAAGTCGTATTTTTCACCAATTGTACCGTTTTGGTTTTTTCTTTTTGCTTTTCAATATTTAACCATTCCCTTATTTTTCTATATTTTAACCGGCCAATCGCTTTCAAGATTTTAACCGGCCAATCGCTTTCAAGATTTGACTGTTGCGTTATTTTTGCTTTTGTTAGAGTGGCCCACAACTAGGATCCCTTCACGAGGATTCAAGATTTGACGGTTTCCTTATTGTTCTACTTTTAACGGGGCCATCAGCCGGACAATTGATCCCTTCACGACGATTCCGGCCAATAGCTAGATATTTGATCCCTTCACGACTATTTGGAGGATGATTGTTCAATTGTTGTTTAGGATGCGCTGTTGGAGGACCCATTATTTCGGGACGATGATTCCATTTTGAGGACGGTACGCTGGATCTTTCCAACCTTTGTGTTTCCTGCAATCCCGGTTTCAAACACAGCTACGGCTTGGAATTATTGCTTTGCAACTGCAACTGTGCTCTGGTGAGGATTATTTCATCTCGCGAACAATTGGTTTAATTAGTTTAACATTATTTACTTCCATACAAATATTTTTATTGTTGAATGATATCCCTGCGAAAATAATTATGTTATTGTTGAATGATATCCCTGCAAATTTTTCTCAGAGAATTCCCTTGGCCATATGTCAAATAAATCACTCTTTAGAGAATGCCCTTGGCCATATGTCGCCTTATTTCAAACTTGGAGGTAGTTGGTTAAAAGTTACCCCAACTTGAACACAATTTCCATCTCTTTGACCACATATTCACCACTAAGCTTCAAATCCTCAAACCCATTTCTACAAAATCACGCTCGTCTGAACACCGATTGGGCTCAACGGGCCTCCTTCCAGAAGCAGAGCAACATAGTTGTACACATCGGAGTTCGTGGTTTCCTTTCTGGCGCGCTGAGCTTAGAAGTAAGGCACCTTGAAGGGTTGACGATCTTGTCTATTTGAGGATTTTTCCTGTGCTCGTATAGGCGAGCGAGGCTGAAGTCCCCGCGTCGGCCATTGAGCTCCGCATCCATCAACATATTGCTCACCTTCACGTCTCTGTGCACATCGCGTTGCTCCCATTCTGTGCACAAAGCATTGCAACGTCTTTGTGAAGATGAAACAAATGCCTCATGGCCCCAGCAAGACGCGCATATTGGCCATGACCTCAGTGCCTCTGGGTGCCCATCTGATCTGATCTGTAGAGCTTGTCCTTCATAACTTCACCGCATAGTTCATAGACCGACTGCTCGTAGAACTCTTCCTGCACACTGGCTGCGAATTTGGCCGCAGAGCTCCGTGCAGGATTCGAACTAGCGATCTTGGGAACGTAGAGGACAAGGACCTGAGGCACTCGATGCGGCCGACTGGTTCAAATCCTGGACTTTTCAAATGTAATCAACGTTCAAAAAATAAAGTATAAAACTAAACCAAAAATAGTCATCTATTGTTTGTTGTGGTGGCTGCTAGAGTTTCCCTTCATTGGAGAAAGCAATGTTAGGTTAAATGATATCACTTCATTCAAAAATTTCTTTGAGAAGAATATTCCGACAATTTAATTTTAATAATGCCTACTTTTTGTTACTTTTATATGAGAGTATTTTATGCGTTTTTTACTAGTAATGAAGCCTATTTTATGTTAGTTTTATGAAAGTATTTTATGTTAATAGGTTCTACGAGCGTTTCTTTTTGTGCTAGTTTTAATAGTGATATGCAAGGGCTGATCCAAAGAGATCAGAACTACATATTTATCATGTTGGAGTGTGATACGTACATGCAAAGTAATTGCTCTTGATGTACGTAATATGTTGATGTTCTTGGGTGAGAATGGAAATGTAAAGTATGCAGCACGCTTTTACTGTAATAGCTTGTCTGTAAGTTTATACAGTGAACCTAAAGAGTTAATGGCATTTTATTCCTGAACTTATTACTTTGGGTTTGTGTTTAGATATTTTACTTACATGATTGTGTTTATATAAATTTGGAGTGAAAGAATTTACTTTATTTTTATATATTTTGAGAACAGAAGAAATATTTTTCAATAAAAGATTTTAAATTTAGAAAATATTCTTAATTTAAATTCAACAATAAATAATTATATATAAAGGGAATTTTATAAAATTATTGAAGCAGTGTTGAGGCTCTCAATTTTATTTATATTTTAGGTTTTTCATTTATATGTAATACGAATTTAATTTCTCTAATTACTTAATTGAAATAACTAGTTCTTTCCAAATGAACTATGTTTGTACTTCATACAATTATACTTTTATATTTTAGAGTTATAGAATTATTGAAGCGGTGTTGAGGCTCTAAATTCTATTTATATTTTATGCTTTTCATTTATATGTAATAAAATTTTAATTTCTCTAACTACTTAATTGAGATAACTAGTTATTTCCAAATGATTTTGAATATGCTTTTACTTCTTACAAGTATACTTTTATATTTTAGAGTCCTAGGGTAGGGAAGGGAATTTTATAAAATTATTGAAGTGGTGTTGAGGCTCTAAATTCTATTTCTATTTTATGCTTTTCATTTATATGTAATAAAAGTTTAATTTCTCTAACTACTTAATTTAGATAACTAGTTATTTCCAAGTGATGTTGAGCAATGCTTTTACTTCATACAATTATATTTTTATATTTTAAAGTGCTAGGTTAGGGCACAGTATGGTAGGGTAGAGTAGAGTAGAGTATGCTAGGCTAGAATAGAGTAACGTATAGTAGAGTAGAGTAGAGTAGTAGGCTAGGTTAGGCTAGGCTAAGATCAGATAGGCTAGAGTAGGCTAGGTTAGGCTAGAGTAGGCTAGGCTAGAGTATAGTAGAGTAGAGTAGAGTAGGCTAGGCTAGGCAAAGATCAGATAGGCTAGGCTAGAGTAGGCTAGAGTAGAGTAGAATATAGTAGAGTAGAGTATAGTAGAGTAGGCTAGGCTAGGCTAGACTAGAGTAGAGTAGAATAGGCTAGAGTAGAGTAGAGTAGAGTAGGCTAGGCTAGAGTAGAGTACAATACAGTAGGCTAGGCCATGCTAGGCTAGGCTAGAGTAGAGTAGAGTAGAGTAGAGTAGGCTAATCTAAGCAAGGATAGGCTAGGTTAGAGTAGAGTAGAGTAGAGTAGGCTAGGCTAGGCTAGGCTAGGCTAGAGTAGAGTAGTGTAGCCTAGGCTAGTGTAGGCTAGGTAATGATCAGATAGGTCACGCTAGAGTAGACTAGAGTAGAGTAAAATAAAGTAGCCTAGGCTAGGCTATGCTAGTGTAGAGTAGAGTAGGCTAGCTAGAGTAGAGTGCAATAGGCTAGGCTCGGCTAGGCTAGAGTAGAGTAGAGTAGGCCAGGCTAGGCTAGAGTAGAGTAGAGTAGTAAGCTAGGGTAGGCTAAGATCAGATAGGCTAGAGTAGGCTAGGCTAGACTAGAGTAGGCTAGGCTAGGCTAGGCTAGACTAGAGTAGGCTAGGCTAGGCTAGAGTAGAGTAGAGTAGGCTAGAGTATAGTAGAGTAGAGTAGGCCAGAGTAGAGTAGAGTAGAGTAGGCTAGGCTAGGCTAAGATCAGATATGCTAGGCTAGAGTAGAGTACAATAGAGTAGAGTAGAGTAGGCTAGGCTAGGCTAGAGTGGAGTACAGTAGAGTAGAGTAGGCTAGGCTAGGCTAGAGTAGAGTACAGTAGGCTAGGCTAGGATAGAGTAGAGTAGGCTAGGCAAAGATCAGATCGGCTAGGCTAGAGTAGGCTAGAGTAGAGTAAAGTAAAGTAGGCTAGGCTAGGCTAGGCTAGAGTAGAGTAGAGTAGAATAGGCTAGGCTAGAGTAGAGTTGAGTAGGCCAGGCTAGGCTAAGGTAGACTTGAGTGGTAGGCTAGGCTAGGCTAAGATCAGATAGGCTAGAGTAGGCTACGTTAGGCTAGGCTACAATAGAGTAGTCTACGCTAGGCTAGAGTAGAGTAGAGTAGGCTAGAGTAGAGTAGAGTAGAGTAGTCTACGCTAGGCTAGAGTAGGCTAGGCTAGGCTAGGCTAGGCCAGGCTAGGCTAAGATTAGATAGGCTAGGCTAGGCTAAGATCAGATAGGCTAGAGTAGGCTACGTTAGGCTAGAGTAGGCTAGGCTAGGCTAGGCTATAGTAGAGTAGTCTAGGGTAGGCTGGAGTAGCGTAGAGTAGGCTAGAGTAGAGTAGAGTAGAGTAGAGTAGTCTAGGCTAGGCTAGAGTAGAGTAGAGTAGAGTAGGCTAGAGTAGAGTAGAGTAGAGTAGGCCAGACAAATTGACTGGAAAATTATGGAAATTCCGGTCATATTGGGAGAAAATCTCGTAAGGATTTTTGTAAATCTAAGTTATAGTTGTTTAAATTTAAAATTGTAAGTGTCCTAGATGGTGCTGAATCCATTTCCACCACCAAAAACATTATTCAAACACTACTTGTATTTTTTGATATTTTTTTTTGCCCAGATTCTAATCACTTTTGGAGATTCAAGAAATTCCTCCACTTCAGTAGATGACTCCTGGTATTTTCAGGCTGCTAGAGTTTCCCTACATTGGAAAAAGCAATGTTAGTTTAAATGATGATCACTTCAATCAAAATTTCCTTTCAGAAGAATATTCCTGAATTTAATTTTAATAATTTCTATTTTTTGTTACTTTTATATGAGAGTATTTTATGCATTTATTACTAGTAATGAATCTATTTTAAGTTAGTTTTATAAAACTTATTTTATGTTATAGGTTCTATAAGCGTTTCATTCTGTGTTAGTTTTAATAGTGATACGCAAGGGCTAATTGAAGAGATTAGAACTGCATATTTATCATGTTTGAGTGTGCTACGTACATGCAAAGCAATTGCTATTGATGTACATAATTTGTTGATGTCCTTCGGTGAGAATGAAAATGTATGGAAATGTAAAGTAGGTGGCACGCTTTTACTGTGGATAGCTTCTGTGTGTAAGTTTATAGAGTGAACCTAAATAGTAAATTGCATTTTAATCTTAAAATTATGACTTTCCATTTGTGTTTTGATATTTTACTTACATTATTGTGTTCTTATAAAATTGTAGCTCAAAATTTACTTTATTTTTTATTATCTAATTTCAAAATATTTAAAAAAAATAGAAAATATTCTTAATTTAAATTCAACAATAAATAAATAAACATAAAAGGGAATTTTATAAAACTATTGAAGGAGCATTGAGGCTTTAAATTCTATTTATATTTGAGGCTTTTCATTTATATGTAATAAAAAATTAATTTCTCTAACTACATAATTGAGATAACTAGTTGTTTCCAAATGATTTTGAACTATGTTTTTACTTCATACAATTATACTTTTATATTTTAGAGTGCTAAGGCAGGTAGGGGAATTTTATGAAATTATTGAAGCCGAGTTGAGGCTCTAAATTCTATTTATATTCTATGCTTTTCATTTATATGTAATAAAAATTTAATTTCTCTAACTAATTAGTTGAGATAACTAGTTATTTCCAAAAAATTATGAACTACGTTTTTACTTCATACAATTATGCTTTTATATTTTAGAGTGCCACGTACGGAAAGGAATTTTATAAAACTATTGAAGCCGTGTTGAGGGTCTAAATTCTATTTATATTATATGCTTTCCATTCGTATGTAATAAGAAATTAATTTCTCTAACTACTTAATTGAGATAACTAGTTATTTCCAAAGGATTTTGAACTATGTTTTTACTTCATATAATTATACTTTTATATTTTAGAGTGCTAGGGTAGGGTAGGGTAGGATAGGGTAGGGTATGCTAGGCTAGGCTAGGCTAGAATAGAGTATAGTATAGTAGAGTAGAGTAGTAGGCTAGGCTAGGCTAAGATTTGATAGGCTATAGTAGGCTAGGTTAGGCTAGAGTAGGCTAGGCTAGGCTAGAGTAGAGTAGAGTAGGCTAGGTTAGAGTAGAGTAGAGTAGAGCAGAGTAGAGTAGGCTAGAGTAGACTAGAGTAGAGTAGGGTAGAGTAGAGTAAAATAGAGTAGAGTAGGCTAGGCTAGGCTATGCTAGGATAGGCTAGAGTAGAGTAGAGTAGGCTAGAGTAGAGTAGAGTGGAGTAGAGTAGAGTAGGCTAGGATAGAGTAGAGTAGGCTAGGCAAAGCTCATATAGGCTAGGCTAGAGTAGAGTAGAGTAGAGTAGGCTAGGCTAGTCTAGCCTAAGATCTAGGCTAGGTTAGGGAAAGATCATATAGGCTAGTCTAGAGTAAGCTAAAGTAGAGTAGAGTAGGCTAGGCTAGAGTAGAGCAGAGCAGAGCAGAGTAGAGTAGACTAGGCTAGGCTATGCTATGCTACGATAGGCTAGAGTAGACTAGGATAGGCTAGAGTAGAGTAGAGTATAGTAGGGTGGGCTAGATAGGCTAGAATAGAGTAGGCTAGAGTAGAGTAGAGTAGAGTAGGCTTGGCTAGAGTAGAGTAGAGTAGAGTAGAGTAGTGTAGAGTAGGCTAGGCTAGAGTAGAGTAGAGTAGAGTAGAGTAGGCTAGGCTATGCAATGCTATGCTAGAGTAGAGTAGAGTAGAATAGCCTAGAGTAGAGTAGAGTAGGTTATAGTAGAGTAAAGTAGAGTAGGCCAGGCTAGGCTAGAGTAGGGTAGGGTAGAGTAGAGTAGAGTAGGCAGGCTAGGCTAGGCTACAGTAGAATAGAGTAGAGTAGAGTAGAGTAGGCTAGGCTAGAGTAGAGTAGACTAGGCTAGGCTAGGCTAGGCTAGGAAAAGATCATATAGACTAGGCTAGAGTAAGCTAGAGTAGAGTAGTGCAAAGTAGGCTAGGCTAGGCAAGCCTAAGATCTAGGCTAGGCTAGGCTAGAGTAGGGTAGAGTAGAGTAGGCTAGAGTAGAGAAGAGTAGGCTAGAGTAGAGTAGAGTAGAGTAGGCTAGGCTAGGTTAGGCTAGAGTAAAGTGTTTTGTAGCATTTTAAAACCCTAAACTCTAAATACTTTATAACATTTTAATAAAAAATTTGTAAAATTTTCTAAGTGTTTATTAAAAGAATTTACTAAAGTGTTATAAACCATAACCTAAAACCCTCCCCCTAAGAATTTTATAAAATTTTAGCAAGAGTTTTGTAACTTTTTTTATAGTGTTTATTAAAAGAATTTACTAAAGTGTCCCTTAAACCTAAACCTTAACATTTTATATCTTTTTAGCAAGTGTTTTGTAAAAATTTTCTAAGTGCTTATTAAAAGGATTTACTAAAGTTTTATAAACTCTAAACCCTAAGAATTTTATAACATTTCAAACCATAAAACATTAGCATTTTATAACATTTTAAAAAGTGTTTTGTAACTTTTTGACGTGTT
>APFE030494790.1:1537-77320 GCA_000404065.3 Pinus taeda | reverse complement strand
AGTAGCCACGTTGGCGCAGGCCGTGGACTGTTTCCCTCCCTGAGGGTTTTAACCACGTCAAAATACTGGTGTATTGATCTGTGATCTGTTTGTGAGCGGTGTCCTTTTGGTGTTCTGTCTGAGGAACTTACCCTGTAAATTCCTACACTATCATAATAGAATTCGATTTTAATTCATAGCTTAATTCAATGACAAATGAAACTGGAATTTCTTGTTGCCATTTCTCAACATGGCACAAGAAACAATGTTTTGTGATGATAAGTGATTGTGTTCTAGGTCATCGAGTTGATTGATATATATACCTATCCAAAGAGGATCAAATAACTTCCTCTCATGCTGACTTGTTCAAGGAGGGTTGACTTGATCTTGTGTTAATTCTTTGACTCAAAATAAAATTTCTTTTCTTTTTTCTTTCAAAAGTCCAAATGGGACTTGACTCAAATACGTTTCTATTGACTCAAAATAATTTATTTTTGACTCTATAAGCATGAAGAACATGCTTTGACCAAAATGAAATAATAATAATGAATATAATAATAAATATTAATGATAAAAATTACATTTTATTGCATTATGAAGACCGACACTAGTTACATTTTTTAACACTCCCTCTAAACTAAGGAGGTATTCATAATGACACAACAAAGTACTCTCAACTTGAAAGATTCATATAAGAAGGGATCTAGATTGATAAGCATCAATTATTACTTCCATCATCATAGCCAGCATTATTAAAATAGCAAGGCCTTGACTAACAAGTTCTATCTCTCCATTAGATCATAAAATAATGTTGGGAGGCATAAATTTGGATACCACTACCTCTCTAGGCACTTACCCCACTAGGTTGTTCATTGGGTATGTTCTCACATTATCTTTCCTAATCCACTATTATAATACTTGACACTAAAAAATGTTGATCCTCATGAGTATTCTTATCTTGGATTAACGTATTTGGCTTATGGTTGTTATTCTTAGTCAAAGTGCAAACTCTCAAAGAATATCCATCCCAAATGTTCATCCAATTCACCATTCTCCCTACTGGTGTCTTTACTAGGCTTACGACTATTAATCCTAGCCATAGTACATGACACATGGATAATATGGTGTCCACCGTCACTCCCTCCCAACCAGGGAGGAGACATCCACAAGCATAAGCGTTTCTCAAGAATACCCATCCTTTTCATAGAAAATAACATCATTAATTCATTTTTATCACATGACACCTTTATGATTAAGCATTCATAGATTTGTGGCAAAATATTTTCCCTTTTTCCATTTGTGATGAAAGAAAAGCAAAAAGTGAAAGCCAAAATCATTAAAGATACACTAGAATGATGTATCGAAGTCTAAACTCTAAGGTTGAAGTGGAAATTCATGTAAATGTAAAGAAAAAGAAAGGAAAATAAGGCCCAATGAATAGTAATATTCACTCCCTCTTTGACTAACATATGAATATATACACTCCTAGTCACACTTGTGCACATGTTTTTGATGATTAAATCACAAAGTCCTCTTTTCCCCTTTTATTTTCACTTCATCATTTAAGCACCTAATTCAGTATGTAGGGAATTTTTGTTGCCTAAGGGATTCATGTCTACTCTTGGTTTACTTATGTCACGCTACAGTCAATTTATGTGATGGAGTGAAATACTTAAGTTTGTGGAGTTATTAGAACAATATATTAAGTTAGTCACCACACACACATGTATTACATCTCATTTTATCGACATGTGTGCATTGGAGACTCATTGCTTTAGCTCTTTAATGGAGACTACTTTAGGGATTTGATGGTATAACTTACAAAATGTCTTGGTAAAGATTGTGATTCATCCTTTATTTTCCTCAAGAGACTTGATAATATTGAAGTCACTCCCAATAATCCATGGATATGAGAAGTATAAATTAGTTGTGGTAGCAATCGAATTGAGAAATAGAGGTTTTCCATTTGCGATATTGGAGTCATAGACATTGGATACATGGCAGTATTCTTCAATGTCAATTAACTAAAATTGTATTATCATAATGTGAAAAGAGGTAAACATATTAATAACCTTGATGTCCTGATCATTCCAAATAATAGCCATTCCACCCAAGTATCACTAAGCATCAATCACTACTACTTGGAAATTCCTCCCCCATTTTCTAATTATGTGAGGTAGAAACTCACTTAATATTTTTGTTTCTTGTATCAAAATTATTGATGGGTGCTCTACGTACCATTTTCCTTTTAGGAATCTTTGTTTTCCTTTACTATTGAGTCCCCTCATGTTCCATGAGGCTATTTTCATTGAGAATTTACACACAAAGAAGGTATAATGTGACTAAAAAAAGCATGTTTCAAGATTTAAGTTCTTGGACAATACCACTTCATGATTCCTATATTTCCTTAACCCGGGACCGAATGGTGAACTTGATGGCCTTAAGGGAAGTTGACCGATGAAAATCTCAAAAAGAGGTGAATTTTGAATTTATCGCATACAAGTTAGTATACTAAAAAAAAATATCCATAACAATTTCATCAAGAAATGAATCATTACATTAAAAGACAATCTATAAACCTTTTGGCAACTTTTTGCTAAACCATGCTCAAAACCAACATATTTAATATTAATATTTAACAATAATATGGACAATAACATCTTTTCATAAAATGAATAACATGTTATCAAGCCTAAGAAATGTCACTGAAAAGCATGCAACTAATGGGAGTGACCACTCAAGGCCACCATAAGACAATTAGTCTATTAAGACCAAGATTTATGGGGACAAAGATGTTCAAAAGACAATGGCAAACTCATTTTAACTTTCTTGTTTTATTAGGTGCAAGTTGAACATCTCAATATAAAATCAAGAGCATAATGAATTTTATTGCATTAAGAAAACCCAAGCACATTCTATAACTTAGCAAGGAAAAGCTATATAATACCCATCTCAATGACACAACACATGGCATTAAGTTTTTTTTAATATTATTTAAAATTTTAGCAATAAAATCAAAACTAGCATGATGGAATATTAAAACCTTTTTTTATAAAAACTAAATATAATTTTTAGAAAATAAAAAAAAATACCAAAAACTAAACATATTAAAAAAAAAAAACTAATCATAAGAAATAATTATTTTTTTATTAAATTATTTTTTTTGAATCTTTGCAAAACTTCCCTCTCTTCCAAAAAGTGGGTAATAATAAAAATAAAGATGGAACAAAAAATGGAATTTTATAAAACTAAATATATTTTTTTGAAAATAAAAAAAATACTACAACTAAACATATATTAAAAAAAAAAAACTAAATCATAAGCAAATAATTGTTTTTTTAATTAAAAATAATTTTTTAGAATTCTTTTGCACACGTCCCTCTATTCCAAAAAGCGGATAATAATAGAAATAAAGATGGAAGAAAAATCTTCCTTTTTCTTGGTAAGGGTTTCCCACCATTCATTCCACTCACAGACATGCATTTTCACATTATGGAAGGGAGAGGATTTACGCATTTTCACATTATGTAAGGGAAAGAAATTTTCAACTTGGACTGGACACTGAAAGATCCGAACAAACAACTTTGATTCAACACATGCAGGTGTAGGTTTGGGTTTGGGTTTGGCCAACCCAATGAAATCCTAAAACATCAATTCCAGGTGCAATCTATAGAAACTTTTCGAATTCACAGAACTTCTCCCGTGCCATTTTTTCTTGAATTCATATTTTGAAGCATTTTTGGATTTTTCTCCAAATGATCTTTCTATAGTTCATGCTAAATGTGAGTATTCATCTAGCTCTTTCTTATACTTTTTTTTAATTGTATTAAATTTAAAGCATTTTGAGTTCTTCTCTTTTGACAATGCATGCAAATCAGGTTATCTCTTAGCTTTTATTTTTTTGGATGGTACAAGCTCTCATAACAAAAAAATATTAGGGTTATTATTTGGTAGATGGGGAAGACAAAGCTATATATCATATGTCTAAGAGCTTAGGTTATTGATTCCTCAACAATGCTATTGAAGAAGCCATTCAATTGTAGCTCAACAGGGGCAGTCCTTATTTTATTTTCTTTGACATCTCTTCCAGCAATGATGTTTGTGGTAAACAAAACAATTAGGTTTCACTCAAGGGCTCATTCTTTGAATTTCACTATCTTATCCTTGAACCTTGTGATACTACTCCTACACAAAAATATAGTTGAAATCAAGTAGAATAAACCATCGAATCATGGTCTTTTTGTTGAGGACATTAATGGAGCCAATGATAATTATCTAGATGAAGAAAAATTATAAAAAAATGAAGCATATGATTTTCCTGTCAACTCTCTAGAATGGAAAACCCTTAACTTATAGTTTGGATGGAGAAAGGGTAAAGTTTTCTTTGTGGACTTCAATGATTGTCCTATTTTTTATAACCACCATGATGCCACCATTGATAAAATATGGATGGGTAAGGAAACATTTATTGTTCTTTGCAATCATTTTCTACATATAGAATGGATACATCTCATCTAATTGTAATAAATATTTATTAGCAATTGGGTCACTAGTAAACATGTCTCCTTAATCATTTTCCCTAGAATCAGTCATGTGATCAATTGGGAATTTATTGAGACTTTTCCATTTGAAATAAGTAATTATGATGGATGTTACAGAGGCTTTGGAATGATAGTCTCCTAAAGATCAACTTGAGGGACATCGAGTGTATTAGGTATGATGTGTGTTTGCATCCAAAACATGGAGGAAGCAAATGAACATGGAAGAAAAGTAGCGTGCAAACATTACATACACAATTCATGGCTTGTACTTGTCCTTGTGAAAAGACACATAACCATCTATAATTCACTAACATGGAAACTCTGTGGAAACTAAACTCTGATCTCCGTTCTTATTCTTGTATAGAGATGTTGATCTTCAAAATGGCCACAAAGCCTCTATCTTCAGCATAGCTTGCACATATCAACTAACTAAAATAGCATAGCTTGCACACATTAACCAACTAAAACACAATAGTAATAAGATTGATAAAAGAAACCAAAGCTCTGTAACAATCTGTCAATAAGGACTCTGTTTTCTATGCAACTCCTCTACATGTGGATATCTAACTGAATTGAATCACTCCAAATATGAAAAATTGAGACACATCATGATTCACTGTGTGTTCAATTCTTATTGTATAGTGCTCGGTTTCAAACCCAAGGCAAATACATGACATAGCTACTATCATTGGTGGTTAAACACAATATTTGCAATACTCATCTATGTAATTTCTTCTGCTCACTCTATATGGCACTCCAGATTCAATTATTGAATTGTTACATAAACCAATCCCTCACCTCATCAGTCCACCAAAAAAACTTTGAATCAATATTGCTATAGATTCAACTAGTGCATTGAATTGATGGTTTGTTAAAATCTTCAATGCACTCAACATAAAATGTATCACATGCCAACTCTTTATAGCCTCAACAGCTCATAAAAATAAGAAACCAATCTAGCATTGATATGTTAAACCATCACCTAGAATTATGCATTTCCCTTGCAATGAGTAATAACAGGAACGATGTGGCTATAAGACAGGGTTCCAAAACATGATATGTTCTCATTTATAATTCAACTCAGCAATAATAAAAGACAACAATGCTTCCAACAATGCCTTTTTACATTGGCTATTGTTATCACTCTATAGTTTAGACTAGGTTGTGTCAATCAATCTCCGGAACTATTTCAAACCACTTTAGGGTTGGGAGATAACCCTACCAATCAAGAGAGAGAAATCCAAAGAGGTCTCTCTCGATCAAATATTTAGGTGCAATGGCTAGATCTTCAGTAAGGGAAAATTGAAATGGATTTGGTTGGGTAAGGGAGGTAATCCATTGGATATGGAGTCAGATCTGAGTGAAAAGATGGATTATAAGTGACTGGTAGAATTGTCTGGGAAGCAGAGGTGAGATAGATGATGTGTAAATTGCATAAGATCGTTGTTGTAATGGGGAAGAAGAAGAATTAACAAATCATCTTACTTGAAGCATCTATATAGGATGAATTTCAAAAAAGATTTAGAAGAAAAATAAAAGTATTCAGAACACCACTGACGATGAATTCTGAATCTCCTTCATTTAATTTAAGGACTGAAGAGTCAAGCTTCATATGTTAAACAATGAAAGGAAAGCATACAGAAAAGGGAAAACTAGATTTCTAACACACCATCACACAAATCTCTGGTAGGATGCAATCCTGTACTTCTGCACGTAATATTGTATTAATTCTCATAAAAATAAATATGCCGAGGGGACTCTCCCAAGGACCGAACCCCCTTTTCCTTTTTCAAATCAATATATATACAAAAGGCTACCAGAGCTAATCTTAACTAACTATTATAAATTTCTAGGGATAAAATAAAAATAGTTTTAATTTTGTTGCAGAATATTTGGCATTCTGGTATTGATTAATGGCCTTCAAATCTGGAATATGTCTCCAAAATAAGCTTTGCTACCTTTCAATGATGTTCTTGAGATGATAGTAAATCTTTGACTAACTTTCTAAGAATGTGGGATATGCTCTGTCATTATTATCAACATATGGCACTATCTGAGCTTGGAAACCAGATTACCTCATATTCTGGAAATGATCTTCGACCTAATGATTTCAAAACCTAGAAATACTCAATACCTTTGTTGCAAAAACTGGAAGAAGATAACTATTTTTAGTTATGCAGAAATCCTGGAATAGATTTCTTAATTAATAGTTGAGTATCTGGAAGTGATATTTATAGTGATCCTCTATTTTAATATTCTGGAATAGGTTCTCGAATGGTGGATTCTCTAGCTCGATGATAAATGTCTTCAATTTGGATATGATTTATTTAATGGCTAACCCCTTGCCACCTGGAAAATGTATCATCTTCTTTCACACTTGGTCTAATTTCCCCTTGGTATCTTCTCAAAGTTTGACACTTGTACAACTTTCTGATCTCTTCGAGTGATACTCTTCCCATGTTGTCTGAATGCTGAGCTCTACTAAAATGGTCCGTCAACAAAACCTGAGACTATATATTGCAGAGAAACCACGAAATCAGCCAAAATCATTAACAATTTCGAGAGAATTCTAGCGAGTCAGTTAATTAAAGGCCTCCACAAAACCCATGTCGTGGATTTGGCAAATTCAATTCCATTCACCCAGAAATCACAATCGAAGTTGACCCTCTGGAAACTTGTGTGAATTTGTTCTTCAAGGTTTATCTTTGTGTAATGGATCCACTAGCCAGACGTCCCTTGTACGCCTACATATGGTTCACTCGAAACTTTTTTATCATGGCATATCTATCCAAATTTGTTCTGATCTGCAAGTGTAAATTCATATGATAGGTAATAAGATTGAAACAACTGCATGCTATTTTTGTGCACACAAACAGGGGTTTTATCCCACATTAGTGGGATGAGCATGTTATATGGTTTTAATATACACCATGTATTCCCTATTTAAATGATGTGTTGAGCATTATATTCCTCTTCCGAGCTTGGTTTGGCACTAAAAGTGTTCGATTGTAACTCTAACTTGGCATGTGAAATGTAGGTTTTTTTAGTGGTGACTCTAAAAATATGGTGGTTTCTTTTTTCAATGGCGACTCTAAATCTAAATGTGAAATGGTTGCTTTTTTTCAGGTGACTTTAAAAGTGGTTTTTTTTCAGGGTTACATGAATTGTTACATACCCATATCTCTGAAATCGATCAATATGACTGAATCAATGGTGATATGGCCGAGTAAGTAAAATGAATACTGGTTCAAGTGAAAGTTCTGGAAATGATATGTTGAGAATGCTCCTTAGGCACATGATCGAGTAGGTAGGAGGAATGGATTCAATGAGCCAGTGGCATGCAGAAAGTGTTAAATGGGACTCATCTCTGAGAGGAATAGTGAACATGGATTCTCAAGGGAAAAAAGGCTCTTGAACAGGCAAACTTTGTGTAGTCAAAGGTGGTTAGGACATGCTCACAAAACAGTACTATGAATGCAAGAAAGGTATTAAATTTATTCAATCTATTTGGACTTGAAAGAAATATCTAATCTATGAAAACTTTGGATCCTTGTAAGAAGTTCAATTTGTCAGTATTGTGCGTCCTTTTATCTCAAATGAAAATACTTCATGCTTAGATTGTTGATATCATATGCTTGATTTCTTTGTAGCCCTTTTGTAGTAAGTAATTGTTTCTTTTGCAGGACGTTTTGAATTAAAATTTACAAATGAATTTAAGAGAAAAACTAGGATGAGGAGATCCTAAAGGATTTTCTATAGGTCATGCTTCTACAAACTCATATGTATTTGAAAGTGCCACAAACATGTCTAAGTGTCTTGTTCAAACAAACCAACATCTTTATCAAGGTAAGGTTTTGGTTCAATTTTTTTTATTAAGTAATTTATCTATTTGTTGGTCCACTAACTTTTACTAGTTTTTTATATTATAATATACTGAGATGTTCAATTTCTGCTTATAAATTGTTTCTATCGAGCCAAAACATTCTTGACCTTCTAAGCAAGTCAGATAATCCAAAAGAAAGCGACGCATTAAAGCGCACTATATTAGGAACTTCAATGTAGCTAGCCATATTTTTCCCACAACATGCAACAAGCTACCCCTAGTCTTATCTCACCATACCTCTGCTAGGAGAGATTCTATTAGCCTTCAGTTGGTGGCTCAACGTTTATGGCACGCTATTAATTAAGCAAGTTTTCCCTAAAACTGTGGATCCATAAGGCAATCCTTCATCAATTAATCAAAGTAGCTAGCTATAGTTTTCCCACAACATGCAACAAGCTACCCCTAGTCTTATCTCACCATACCCTTGCTAGGAGATTCTATTGGCCTTCAGCTGGTGGCTCAAATTTCATGGGATGCTATTAAGCAAGCAAGTTTTCCCTAAAGGTATGGATCCATAAGGCAATCCTTCATTTATTAATCAATTTTAAATAATTATTCTTTAACAATTTATTCAACACATTGGAAAACCATGTTTCTCCACACATTATTGTAATAATATTACAAGAAGAAAGTCAAAGTGAGAGATTCCATTGCTCTCCAAGAGTGTTGAGGTTTGATATAAATCATTGATCATTTTACAAACCATGGATGTAGTATTGTTTCTATAAGACAAAATATCAATTATATTTCATCTGATAAAGAAACAATAATTGACTTACAAACCACAAATAAATAAGTACTTCCTGCAATTTATGGAAATTGTAAGCCAAACATAAACGGGAATTAGAGTATGTTTCGTTTTCTATCATTCAGTACATCACATTTTCACAGAACAAAGGGTTGGCCTTCAAAAGGCTTAGCATTGTATCGATAAATTCCCCATCCTCTCTTGGATCAAGAAAAAAATCGAAAAAAAATGTCATTAACATCAAACACCAATAATGAAGAACATTGTGTCGAGACATCTTGTGTGATGGCAACTCCCGGGACTGCAAATTCTTGTTCATCCTCAGCGTATGGATCATCTATTGGTAGTTTAGGTACCAAGATAGAGTATGACCTTGTTTCAGGGGAGATAAGAAGGATAGATGTAGGAAAACAATTCTTAAATAGGCTAAAGGACTCATGCCTTCAACAATTTAGAGATCATCTTCACCTCACATTCTCTAAGATTCAACTTCACCTAAAAAATATGGTGGTACAGGACATAGAGAATGAATTTGGTACTGGTTGGTCGGTTAAGAAGATAAAATTGCAAATGTCGCTCAACTGTAAGAAGTTTCGTTGCAACCAAACAAGAAAAATTAAAAAAATGCCTCAAGATCAAAGATTGAAACAAAGATCATTTGACATACCTTTTACAGTATGGAAAGAATTTGTAAAATCATATGAGAAGTTGGATGCACAAAGAAAGGTCGGCGATGAAAGCATTCAGGTATTGAATTTTTCATTAAATGTTATTTAGAATGTATTAATACTTATAAGTATCTTAGTTGTGTATTTGTGTGAAAATAAATTCAATTGGTTTATGTTTAAGGGAAAGGCATCCAAGGCGAGGTTAACCAAGACAAAATTCACTCATCATAGTGGCCAAAAAGGTTTAAAAGCACTAATAACAACCTTTGTAAGTATATTAAAATGTGATCTTTTTAAATAAATCTGTACTAGAAGAAAGTCATTGTTATCTAATTTCTCCCTATTTACTGATTTACATGAACTAAAATATGGAATACCTCCAAATCATTTGGAAAAGGAGGTGCTACAACAAAAGATATGGGTTGAATTTGTTGTTTGGATTGACTCTATGGTATGTAATATTAGTTGGATTTCCAATATACTTTTGAGCTGTATTTTCATTTTAATTTTTAGTACTATTAGATATTATATCTTACCTCATTTTATGGTTAGCATTGTATAACAAAAACATGCGTTGTGTTATGTAATTAATGCTAACATGTAATATCGATTTTTTTGCCAGAATGCTATAGGTAATGATTGCCAAGACAATGATCACGATGATGATCCAAGCTATGCTCAACATATATCAGAAGATGATGAGGATGAGGATGATGGTGGTGAAGGAGGAGATGATGATGATAGTTTTGGTGTTGGTGATCATGTGGATGAGACTAATGAGGATGGTCAAGATGATCATGAGGATGATGTTGGTGGTGGTAGCTAGGCATGCACATGCATTGTTTTTGATGAAGAAATTATTGTGTAGAATGACATTGTTATGTTTAGATGGGTATTATGAATTTACCCTATATCAATGAAACATTTTGATTTGGTAATCATATGATGAGTTTGATTTGATTAAAGATGATGATGATATTATCATTATTATATTTTTATTTGATTTATATACTGGAAAGTATCATCATTATTTTGATATAGAATTATAATGTATGGTGATATTACCATCTTTGGATGTATGTTATTAATTTATTGTAGAATAATGATATTCATGAAATATTTTGATCTGTTAATCATATTTGAATTTTAGTTGTTTTGATTAAAAATAATACTGATCTTATTAGTATTATGTTGCTATTTTATACATATGTGTTGAAAATTGTCAATTGATCATTGTATATGATGACATTGTTATTTTTTTGGATGGATGTTGTCAATTTCCCTTAAATTACTTTACAAATTATTTTGAATTGTGATATCTTCTTTAATGGTATTTAGAAACTATGATATATTTCACTATGCAATTGAAATTAGTAAATTGAATCTATAAAGGGGATCATATATGTAAAGAAAAATATACTCTACATAAGAAGTAAAATGCGGATGTAACCATGGATGCACAATTGGAAGTAAAATTGGATGTTAAACTAGGAATTAATACAAAATGCAAACAATGACATACAAACTGTTTTAAACTAGAAGTGAAAAATTGTGCAATAGTTGACACAAATAAGGGAACAAAACATGGCATACAAAAGGATATCAAATTGGGCAAAAACAAGGACACATAAATGGACACCAAATTAGATGCAAAAAAAGACAGACAACTAGATGTAAAATAAGATGTAAAGTTGAGCGCTAAAAAGAAGAAAAAAATGTTACAAATTAAGATGCCAAATGATGATGCAAATAATGGTGTAAATTTGGGATGAAAACTTGGGCGCAAAAATGGAAAAAAAAAGAAAAGATAAGATAAGAAAATACATAAAACAAGATGCAAAATGGGGCTCAAAAAAGGTGAAACCAAGGATTCCATATGGGATGTAAAACATGATGCATAATCAGATGAAAATTTAGGATCAAACTTAGACACAAAATTATATGCAAATGTGGACACAAAATGAGGCCAAAATAGATGCAAATTTGGATGGTGAAAACGATGTAAAACTAGACACAAAAAAATTGGATGAAAAAGTGGGCGTAAATAATGGTGCAACATTGGACACATAAGTAGACACAAAAAATGGTGCAAAAATTGGCATAAAAATAGCTCAAAATTGGATGCAAAACTTGGTGCAAAAACAAATACAAAAGTGGACATGAAAAATGGCTCTAAATTGAATGTACCAATAGACACAAAATAAGATGCAAAGGTGGACACAACACATGACTCAACATAAGATGCAAATATAAATGCAAATTTTGATGCTCAAAATGATGTACGATTGGATGCAAGAAATGGTGTTAAAAACGATGAAAAATTGGATGCAACAAATGACACACAATATGGTGCAAAGTGGGATGGGAAAAATGGAGACAAATCAAACGTAAAAGTGGATGTAAAAAATAGTCCAAAAAAAGATGCAAAAATGGGCACAAAAATGGATGCAAAATTTGGTGCTAAATCAAATTCAACACATGCTGCAAAGATAGGCACCAAAGTTGGTGCAAAAATAGGTACAAAATTAAAAGCAAAAACTAGTGCAAGACTAGATGCAAAACTTGGTCTAAGACTACATGCAAAAACTGACACAAAATGGATGCAGGAAAGGATGTTAAATTGGATGCAAAATACGATGTAAACTTGATGCAAATGATGGCACAAAAATGGAAGCAAAGAATGACACAAAATAGGAAGCAAAAGACGATGAAAAATAGATGCAAAAGATGACACAAAACTAGAAGCAAAACCTGCATAAAATAAGATGCAAATCTTGATTCAAAATTTGATGCAAAAATGATGCATAGTCTGGTGTAAAAATTGATGCAAAATCTAGCGTGAAAAAGGATGCAAAAACAAGAGCAAAAAATGATGCTTTAAAAATTGTATAATAGAGCCAGATTTAGCGCCAAGTTTCTCATAAAAATTAAAAAAATTCACTAAAATATGGCACTAAATCTAGCGCAAATCGTTGGTTTTGTTGTACTGATTAGATATCTTATAATTTGCAAATTTAATATTACGGTTTATATATATCAGAATTTAATATATAAGACTTATAATAATAGGGTTTCATGTTAGGGCTTATAATATTGGATTTAGTATTAGGTGTATATATAGAGTTTTTAATATTAGGGTTTTTAATATTAGGTTTAGTTTGAAGGTTTTTAATGTTGGGTTTATAATATAGGGTGTTTAATATTATGGTTTTGGGTTGTAATTTTAGGGTTTGTGTGGTCAGCCATTGTCAACCATGTTCAACATGGACAATCTTCGTTAATATGGTAAAGAATGCTCAACCTATGTAACTAGGGTAAAACATGATCAATTGTAGCCTTCTGTTATTAATATAGACAACAATAATCTTTCATAGAATGGTCAAATTAGTAAAACCATGTTCATCCATTCTCACATTGTGACAAACATTGTTTGGATGTTGCATTGTATTATTGTGACATAAATTTAACGAATGTCACAATGTAACAAACATTGTCGCTTTGTGATCAACATTATTTCAATGTTACATTATATTGCAATTTATCCAACGTCACAATGCAATGTTAAAAATTTAGTTAACCACATTTAATAATGTGGTTGAATATGTTTGATAATGTTTGACAATGCTTGAGACTCAATATTCTTTAACATGCAAAAAAATTTAGGGGCTAATATTCACAAGTGGGTTAAATTTCCATGACTTTTCCACAAAAAAGATTAGTCAATTTCCATTTTTTTATAAAAACGATTCACCTATATTACAATATAAAACTATTTTACCTTTCAAATCAACCAATATTATATAGATATATATATAATAAATCATTATAAATTTGAAGAATTTTACAAAATATCAATAAACATTTTATAGTATGCATATTAAGGACTAGTTGGATTCCCAATGTTTTTAAAATATTCAAAATAAATTTTCCATCTTTAAAATTTTCCCTACTCTTATATTTTGTCAAACATAATCACCTATTAATATTATTTATTAATATTAGTAGTCAAGCATAGTCAACCACATTAGTCAAAACATAGTCAAACTAAGTTAACCTTTATAGTCGATGTTTAAATAGTACCCTGATCAAACTTAGACAACACTGTGTTTACCATATTTAACAAAAATTCAAAGTCACTCATAGTTGTCCTCTATCAATGTAACTCGACCATATTCAATTATAATCATCGATGGTTGACCAAATTCAAGCATTGTTCGCCTTAGTCAACTACACTCATCCTTGGTCGGTCACAATATATTAAAAATTGTTTAATAATAATATCAATGTTAATAAAGTGGACTAATAATATAAAATAATATTAATATTAAGGTTAATTATATATTATTATTATGAATATAATATTAATAGTTGACAATGAACAAATATAGTAAATATCACCATGTTACATTACAAAATTAGTCAATTACATTCACTAATGTGGTTGTTCTATTGTTTATAACATTTTCCTTTATAATATGCGGGGTTATAACATTTGGGGTTCATAATCCTGAGTTTTTAAGGCTTGAGTTTAATAATTGAGTTTACAGTCTATAATATATGGTTTATAATATTGGGGTTTAATACATATAATTTATAATATATGCTTTAATAAATAGGGTTTAAATATTAGGGTTTATAATATTGGGTTTAATATTCAAGATATAATATTAAGGTTTACAATATTGTTTAATATTTAGTGTAATATTAGCATTTATAACATTGGGTTTAATATTGGGTATATAACAATGGGTTTCATATTAGGGTTTATGATAAAAGTTTTATAATTTTAGGGTTCATAATATTTTATTTATATAGAGCGTGTCATTATAATTTCATATCTAGCAATATATTTTTTCTAACCAAGTTCATAACTAAACATACCAATATAAATGTATGTACATACCTAGTTTTCCCTGATGATGCAGATCCCTGAATGGTGTCCCTTTGCATCTGAATTCGAAACTTGGGCTTGTGCTACCATGCTGACTGATTCCTCCCTACTTATCTAGGATAATCCTCTCCGGCTCTGAGACCCAGAAGACTTCGAGAGCAAAGTCTTATAGCCATTGTGCCCAAAAATCCAAGTCACCCAAGTTTGGTAGCTCTACAATAAAATGGTTGAATTCTGAGCTTAAGGCTCGTCCCCCTATTTTTCTCCAAGTCACAATTTCCTCCCTGATATTGTCAATTTCTTGTTCCCAAAAAATGAACCCCCTTCTTCACCCATTAGATTTTCATTATAAAGGGAAGGTTTCTTCCCTCCAAAGAAACACTCTCACAAGTTCGCCACTGCTAATTGAATGAGCTCTTTAATTTTCATGATGTAGTTACGTGTACTTTTAATAAAATATAAATATATTAAATGATTTCCTTGATTTTATGTGATTCAGTCACCCATTTAAATATGTGTGTGTGTGTGTGTGTAGAGATAGAGATAGAGAGAGAGAGAGAGAGAGAGAGAGAGAGAGAGAGAGAGAGTCCCATTTATCTTATCCACATATTTCTATTAATAGATATTAATTTCATTTAATTATAATAATAGTTTATTATTTAATTTCTTTTTTATGAATACTAGATTAATATATTTTATTACATAATTAGGAATTGATTCATATTTTTAACACTTATTTATTTTATCCTCTATTTATGCATTTTATATAATCAACTGAGATGTATACTTGTGTGATGCATGTGATGCATGTGTATCTAGCTATCATGCACATGCCATGTATGCATTCTAATAGAAATATTCCACCAGTAATTCTAGATGGGTCATTACATTTTCATATTAGATTTTAACATTATGACGCCTGAATGGTGCACAAATTTATCCAAGATCACATTATGGCGACCATTGTCCCAATATTACAATGCATTGCAATTTGTTCAATGTTTCATTGTCACATTACAAAATGAGGGTTTACTATTATGGTTTATAACGTCGGGTTTGATATTAGGGTTTCTAATATTGGGTTTATGATATTGGTATAATATTAGGGTTTATAATTTTTGGTTTAATATTAGGGTTTAATATTGTGACGTTAGAAAGGTAGAAAAATATATCCATTGATGCATTGTGACAAACATTGTTGCAATGTGACAATCATTGTTGTAGTGTTGCATAAAATTGCAATTTGATCAACATAACATTGCGAAATTACAAAATGAGGGCTTAATCTTAAGGTTTATAATATCAAGTTTAATATTAGAGGTTAATATTGGATTTAATATAAGGGTTTGTAATATCGGGTTTATAATATTTGGTTTTATAAGGATTGACTTAATATTAGGGTTTATAATATTGGTTCAATTTCGGGGTTTAATAAAGCATTTAATATTAGGATTTAATGTAAAATTTCAATGTTAATTAGAACTTATTTACTTTATAGAATATTTATTTTTACTAATATTAATACTTCTAATAGAAATATTAATATTAATATTAAATATTTACCATGCACTTAATAATTATTAATATGATTAAAATATGTATACGGGGTCATCTGCTGAGGCCACAATTTCATCCAGATGACAAAATTATCATAGATATTCAGTGAAAAAAGGTCAAGAAATCCCATACTGGGAGTGTTTGCATCATTTTTTTTTATGGTGGAAGTGGATTCAACACCATCAAGAACCCTCAGGCACCAAAAATCTTGATTCTTGACAGCTATAACTAGGATTTCCAAAAAATTGCCATTTTTTTACAAAATCGTTCAGGAATTCCATTATTTTCAGGGTAAAATTGGGGCCTCGTTAAACTACGATTACGCATATGAGATTATATTAATCACATTTATTAACATGATTATGCTAATAATAAATTAATGTTCCAATTTCCTCGGTGACTCCAAGGTGGTTCAATATACATTGCAAATGTTAACACTAAGGCATCCTTTCTATATGTTGACTTCCTCGAGAATATTTTGGCACATATACTAGCTCGAAGGATTGTTGGTTTTGCTATTAGATTCAATATGATAGAGAATAATTTATAAATGGTTATCAATATCCCGGTTTGTCTAAACCATTAATTTAGCTATTTTTTTGGATTTAATTATTATAACTTTTTTAATCATTTTTTAGGCTCACAACTAAGAAATGCTCAATGACAAAGTGCATGCCTGCCTTGCCATTTGTACATACTATTATAGATTTATTGGTTTACAACCAATGTAGATACATCTAATCAAGATCTATCATGCGCCGAGAGGGATCAAATCCCTGGAGGTGCAAACCCTCTTTTCGGAGTGTAAAATTTGAGGAAAGGTTTGCACCTCGAGGGATTTGCTCCCTCTTGGCACATGATAGATTCGTAGTTAGATGGATCTACGGTGGTTATAGGTGAGAGAAACAATGTCATATTTTAAAATTATCAATATTATGTATATGCTTGAGGTAAACTTCATTCTTTGAAATTGACATTATGTTTTCTTTGCCTAAAATGACCATAGAATTTTGTTCTTTAATTTAGTCTATCTTGCTTTCCTTGAATGGTTTGTACGAATGTGTTTGGATGTTTTGAGTGGTTTTTGTGTGTCTGTGTTTGGATGCTTTGAGCAGTTTTTGTGTTTATGTGTTTGGATTTGGATGGTAATGTTTGTGAATGTTACAATTTTGTGTTATATTTCTATATGTGTATGTAATTTTCTATTAGTAATCAGTTGGTGATGAAAAAGGAAGTTAATCTTGTCAGTAGCTTGTAGGAGGATTCATATTGCACATCTATTTCATTTAGTTTTAGGTATCACAATTTTTGACAACTAATTAATTCTTAATAGTGTCCCTCTAGGTATTACCTAATATATCTTGAAGAGTAGTTTTAATTTTAAATTTGTTGAGTTACCTCAATCTGTTGAGATGATAGATATTGTTAATAACTTTAATTTAGAAAAATGATGCAAAAAAAAAATTGAATGCAAAATGACTATGTAATAATCCTGAATGGCAAAAAATGTGAATATAAGAATGTATTTAATTACAAATAGTCTTCATTATGATCAATCTCAATTATTTTTTCTATTATTCTTATTGTCACCCCTATTATTTTTCCACATTTTCATATCGATTATAAGAAAAGTGCATTTGAAGTCGTAAACCATTCAAATATTTAACTTGAGTTATCGTAGTGAACATGTTACCTTTTCTCTCTTTCTCTCCAATATTAATAGGTTGAATTACTATAACACAAAAATCAATGCACATTGTGAATATTTTTTTTGTTCTTACACTAAAATCAACCACATTGTTAATCCAATCACCTTAAAATTAATGTACAATCATACATCTAGTTATATCTAATCAGAAATCAACATCTACATTGAAATCAATGCATCTAATACAAGCAATCAAATATAATTAGAAAAAAATATCTACACCGAGATCAATATATCTAATGCAAGCAAGCAAATAGGATTAGAAATCAAGATCTACATGAAAATAAATGCATCTAGTGCAAGAAATCAAATATAATAAAAAATCGACATCTACAATGAAATCAATACATCTAGTGAAAGAGAACAAATATAATTAAAAATCAACATCTAAACTAGAATCAATGCATCTAGTGCCAACAATCAAATATAATTTGAAATCACCTTTATACTAAAATCAATGCATCTAGTGCAAACAATCAAATATAATTAGAAATCATTATCTACATTGAAATCAGTGCATCTAGTGCAAACAATCAAAAAAGATTATAAATGACCAACTACAAAGAAATCAATGCATCTAGTGTAAGAAATCAAATAGGATTATAAATAACCATCTACATTGAAATCAATACATCTAGTGAAAGGAATCAAATAGCAATAGAAAACATCTACACTAAATCATTGCATCTAGTGCCAATAATCAAGTATGATTAGAAATCACATTTATACCAAAATAAATGCATCTAGTGCAAACAATCAAATATAATTAGAAATCAAAATCTACAATGAAATCAGTGCATCTAGTGCAAGCAATCAAATAAGATTATAAATGACCATCTACAAGGAAATAGATGCATCTAGTGCAAGTAATCAAATAGGATTATAAATAACCATGTACACTGAAATCAATGCATCTAGTGGAAGCAATCAAATAGAATTAGAAAACATCTACAATGAAATCAATGCATCTAGTGCAAGCAATCAATATCATTAAAAATCAACATCTACATGGAAATCAATGCATCTAGTGCAAGCAATCAAATAGTATTAGAAATCACCATGTATGTTGAAATTAATGGATCTAATGTAAGAAATTTTCTTCCCTCTCTCCCTCGTCCATCTCTCCTTCTTTGACTCTCTATCTCACCCCCAAACATACACAAAATCCCTATGTCTCTCCCTTGTCACTCCCTCTGTCTCTCAACTTATCTCTCTCTATGTCTTTATTCTTCCCTCCCTCTATCCCCTTCCAATTCCATCTAGTTGTCCCTCCCTCTCTCCTCCTCTCTCTCCCTTCCTCTCTCCTCCTCTCTCTCCTCCTTCATCTCTATCACTTTCTCTCTCCCATCTCTCTCCCTCTCTCTCTAACCCTATTTATTTCTCCCTCTCTCTCTCCTTCTCTCTCTCCTCTTCTCTCCCCCTCCATTTTTGTGTCCCCCTCTCTCACCCCTCTCCTCTCTCTTCATTCCTCCTCGCCCCTTTACTTTAGTTCATCTCCTTCAATGCAAGCAATCAAATAGGATTAAAAATCACCATCTACATTGAAATGAATACATCTAGTGAAAACAATTGTATTCCCTCTCTCCCTCTTCCATCTATATCTATGTCTCCCTCCATCTCTCCTTCTTTGTCTCTATATCTCACCCCCCCCAAACATGCATGCTCTCTCTCTCCATATTTATCTATCTCTCCCTTCTTCCCTCTCTTCACCTTCAATCTATATCTCTATCTCCCTTTTTCTCTCTTGTCTTCCTATATCACCCGCAATACATACACACTCTTTCTCCATATCTATCTATCTCTCCCTCCCTCACTCTCTCTCTTCCCCTTCTCTTCCTCTCTCCCCCCTTTTATCTCTCTTACCTCCTGCTCTCCTCTCTCCCTCTCTCTACATCTTTGTTATTAATTCCTCTCAATGTCACCACCTTTCTCTCTATGTGTCTTTATTCTTAGCTTCCTCGCTCTCTCTCCCTTCCTCTCCCCTTCTCTCTCATATCCTCACTCTCTTCCTTCCCCTCTCCGCCTCTCTCTCTCTCTCTCTCTCTCTCCCAATTTGTCACTATCTTGCCTCCCTCTCTCCTTCTCCCCCATTCTCTCCATCTCTCCTTCTTTGTCTCTATATCTCAGCCCCAACCATAAAAATTTTATCTCCATCCCTTTCTTTGGTCACTCCCTCTCTCTGTCTCCCCACTTGTCTCTCTCTATCTCTTTCTTCTTCCTTCCCTTTCTCTCCTTCCAACTCAATCTTTCTATCCCTCCCACTTTCCTCCTTTCTCTCACTCCCTCTATCTCTCTACCTCTATTACGCTACGTCTTTGTTCTTCCCTCCCATATATATCTAGAGTTAATATATATATCATTAATAATATAAATATTTAATATTGTATTAATTAAAAGTTAATAAGTTGAATAATACTAATATTAATATTGGATTTAATAATAATATTAATATTAATCTTTCAATCTTAATATTAGATTTAATGATGTTTTTTACATGGCATGGTAACAAAATTTATAATAATACTACATCAAATCAACATTTTAGAATATTGCAACTTTGACATCGAAAATATTTACATTTATAGAGATTTTAATATATCCATAGGATATGGTTTTCCTTTTAAAGATTCATTTTACAAATAATTAATTAAAAGAAATATTAAAAGATTTTATAGCAAGATTTTGGATTCTTTGTCTTGAATTAATCTTTTTACTTTCACTTAAGAAATGGTAGTGGCTTTAGTAAAGAGTAAAGATGTTTAAAATCTTACCTAATTTGGAATTTTAATATGGTAAAAAAAAATTTGAAGGTAAATTTATGATCCGTGCAAATTCAATGTATATGATAAAAGAACTATTAAACTCATGAGATAATTGTATTGTATTTTTTTAATCTAAAAACATGAGATAATTGTATTGTAGTTTTTTTTATGTATGGTTATTTTCATTTTCATTTTTTTTTATCTATATAGTTATTTTCATTTTTGTTTTGGACCAACATTATTTTTTTCTATTTTCATTACATTATTTAGATTTCTAATTTTTTATTTTGATGTTGGCTTACATTAGCTAAAATTAAACTTTGAGCATAAACATACTCACACATCTAAGTCATATTCTAAGTTATAGAATGTGCCTCATTAGATAACTAACGAATGCTTAACAATACATTGCAAAAACAAATGTAAAATATTGTTACTTACCACATAAAATCCATTATGTAAAAAACTATAATAATTTGTTATTTTTAATTTTATTTTGGGGTGAAGGATTGGTTATATTCTAGATTATATTTTCAATATTAATTTAATTCAATTTTTAATTTTATTTATTTACCATTATTAAACTTATTTTTTAAATTTATCTCATATCATCCTAAAATTACCATATTTGTTATTTTAATAAAAAAATATTATGAATAGTGATTAGCTAAAGGGGTCAAACTTAGTTTAGGTGAAATTGAGTCCTCGAACTGTGCATAGAGTTATCAATTTGTGACATTTTCAACTACTTAATTTGTGACTTTATAGTTTACGTTATCTAGTACTGTACAGTCTACTTTAGTTAACACTTACTCCATGCTCCTTTCAGGACGTGGGAAATCCCATCACGGATGCCGTGTCGACCATGGTATCGCGGGTATACGTAGGTGATGGCTATGGGTAATCTAATGAGGTTGAGGAGTTGTCAAGAAAGTTATGGAAATCTTAGTTATATTTAGAAAAAATCTGCAAAGATTTTTATAAATCTAAGTTATGGTTATTAAACTTCAAAATTTTAGCTGGCTTAGATGTTTTTGATTGTGCTTAATCCATTTCCACCATCAAAAACACAATTCAAACACTGCCTCTATAAAAAAATTTGAATTTTCTTTACCTAAATTCAGACCACTTTTAACTGTCCAAACATTCCTTCACCTCGTTAGAAGTCTCCTTTGATGATGCCTCAACCTGGACCTCCATGTTTACATGTTTTCTGCTTGGAGAAGACGAAACATGTGCCATTTACGTTTCCCAAAATCATTCCGGGCGGATCAACTCTCAAGGCTGCGCGTCCGCTTTCTCATTGCTTACTCCAGTGTCCGTGGATGCCCTAGAATATGCTTCGATTATCATACTGTTGCATGCCCGGGAATATGCTTCGATTATCATATTAATAATGATGTTTTGTTTATGGCACTATGTTTCAAATTTTATCTATGATGTTTTGTTTATGGCACTATGTTTCAAATTTTATGGAACATTTTTTTTTCTATAGTCTCATTCTTGCTAAATTTTAAAAAATTTATAAACTTTTAAATATACTTTACTTTTGGTGTTATACTTTTTATATTCAACTCACTCATTATTAAATATACTACCTTTCTAAGCTGTATGGTCTCATTCTTGCTAAATTTTAAAAAAATTATATCTAACTTTTAAATATACTTTACTTTTGGTGTTATACTTTTTATATTCAACTCACTCATTATTAAATATACTACCTTTCTAAGCTCTAGAGTTTAAATAGATTGTTTTTTGGTCTGAAAATAACACACATTCTTATAGATTTTGATAAAATCTGGTAGGTTTTTTTATACTTATTATTAAATATGCTATTTTTCTAAACAGTACTCTCGAGTCTAAATGGATTGTTTTTACTCTGGAAATAAGAAAGATTTTTATAGATTTTGGTAAAATTTGGTAGTTGTTTTTTTTTTAATAATTTAAATCTAAATTTAAAATATTACAAACATATTTAATAATGTTGAATCTATTTCTTACACCAAAAATATGATTCAAAAGCGGTTACATAATTCAAACATTACTACTGCAAAATAAAAAATAAAAATTACCCAAATTCCAACGCTGCTATGATAAATATAAATATAAAACTAACTATATATCATATAATTGTAATGATGCGACGGAAGGCGCAAGAATCGGTTGGATTGACCAATCCAAAAAATATGATCCGACAATGTACGCATGGATGGTTTGTCGCTTGTATATGCTATGTTACTTTAGAACCTAGGGAAATTTATTTGAGTCGTGGAGGGAAGACGCAGCCAGTGTCAATGTGCCAGCTAACGAAAAGCAGAAAAGGAGAAGATAGCTCAATGATCGAGAGGGTGTATGAAGATAAAACGCCATATAAACAATGCGATGCTTGTGAACATGTCAATTAGATTTATAAACAATTAATATGAAGTATGGCTTGCGAAATGGTTCACAAGAATACCAGCTACGATGGCTTTGGCATATCCACCAAGTCCAATTGTAAGAGTTCCTTATCTCTTTTTTGGTCTGCGTTGATTAGATCAACACGCAACTCCGCGCAACTACTCGATATATAAATAGCTTTGTTCCCAAGCCTCTGTCATAGGAATAATAGAATTCCATTTTGCAAAGCATTCTTCACTTGGGAATATCATGAAGACAACTACAGTTGGAAATCTGATTGCCGCACTTGCTAGCCTTCTTTTATTTTCCTGTGTATTTTCGGATGTAGGTGGAGGACTCGCGCTGAACTTCTATGACAAGACTTGCCCCGCAGTTTATAACACAGTAGAGAGTGTAGTTGGACAGTACATCTCCAAAGCTCCAACTCTGGCGGCTCCTCTTCTCAGAATGCAGTTTCATGACTGCTTCGTCAGAGTGAGTATCTTTCAGCTTTCATCTGCGATATATTTAAGTACCAATAATAGTGCATTGAACAAGAATGGTATTTATGGCCTTTTTTGGATTAGTAAATAGATATGTTTAACTGGATGAAGGGTTGCGATGGATCGGTGCTCTTGAATTCAACGAATTCATCGAAAGCGGAAAAGGATTCGATTCCGAATGTCACTCTCAGAGGATTTCAAGTCATCGACGCAGCCAAAGCTGCAGTGGAGAAGGTGTGCCCCGGAGTGGTGTCATGCGCCGATATTCTTGCACTCGTTGCACGGGATGCTGCCCATATGGTAACGCTCCTGTTTAGTCATAATGCATGCCTTACATTTCCTTTCCTCTTCAATTATCATATTTCTTCGGCAGCCACTAATATGGTTTGTATTTGTAATTCAAAATATTAGTTGGGTGCGCCATTCTGGAACGTTCCAACGGGACGCAGAGATGGAATGGTGTCTATCGCGAACGAAGCTCTCACTAAACTTCCTCCACCATTTGCGAATTTCTCGCAGCTCACATCAATGTTTGCTAGCAATGGTCTTGATGTTAAGGACCTTGTTGTGTTATCAGGTAATTAATCCAATACTTTGATCGATACTCACCTTTATTCCCTTCTCATTTGGTTGTTATTCGCATTGACTTATATATAACAATACGTCGCACAGGTGCCCACACTATCGGGACGTCCCACTGCAGCTCCTTTAGCAGCAGGCTTTACAATTTTACAGGAAAAGGGGATACGGATCCATCCCTAGACAAATATTATACTGCTCAATTGAAGATAAAATGCAAGCCTGGGGATAGTAAGACGATAGTAGAGATGGATCCCGGTAGCTTTCGAACATTTGACACACATTATTACATGAATTTAAAGAAGAATAGAGGTCTCTTTCATTCCGATGCTGCGCTGCTAACCAACAACGAGGCAAAAGCATTTGTCAACGAAGAATTACAGGGCCCGTCGTTCTTCTCAGATTTTGCAACGTCGATGGAAAAGATGGTCAGAATCGGTGTCCTAACAGGCACTGCAGGCCAGATCCGAGGACATTGTGCTTTCATAAACTAACTTTGCCTCGATATTCTTTGACTCGATTTTCTTTGAATTTATTGGCAATCCCTTTGACTCGATTTTCTTTGAATTTATTGGCAATCCCCTTGCCCAACGTGTGCATTCGTTACTCTCTTTTTATAAATTTACGAACGTTTCAGGCTAAAATGTAAGGTGCCTCTCAAATTTAATCTCTGCTTTGTCTAAGCAATGAATGTGTATGGTCTATTTCCTCGCGATATCAGGAAGGTGTATTGTCTATTTCCTCGACATCACAGACCATTCAGATTTTTATAAAAAAATCAAATGTTTTAAGCAACTTAATTTTTTATCAATTCAATCTTTTAACATTAATTACTTTTTAAAAATAAGTGATCATATATATTATATATATATTAGATTAAATAAAAATTATTTCAGTAATGTATTATTTGATTTAAGGAATGTGTAATTTCTTTCCTATATGTAACATTATTTATTTCTTTATACCATTTCTATAATATAATTTATAAATAAAATAAATTAAGAAAATAATAATATTTTTTTCTTCTATGGAAGACTTTTTGGGAGGATGTTACATTTGTTTGCAAATTGTTATAATTATTATAAGTTGTTAGGGCATTAAGCATATTATTTTATTAAGTTGTAACTTGGTGAGGAGTTACACATGCAGCGTGTCTTGGAATCTCATCTTTGATGTCTCACATGTATTGTAATATTTTGAATAATGAAATAATCAATCGATTTGACACATCTAGGTTTTTTAGTTAAAAATAATTCAAATCAAACCACTGAATACAACTAGATCTGGAAATATAGCTTTTATTTATATTAGTAAACGAATAAATTGGTACATATCCATACAATAAATTTCAAGTCCCTGCAATGGCATGAACAACTGCTATCAAAAGAGAAAATAAATGCACTGAAGCACAATCATGGACCCTAGATGGATCCACCAGACAAAATAACACCCACGAGGTTTTCATCCATAGGATGAAACTCGAACTAGCCACACCAAGTTCTCAATAAAAGACACAAATACAACTTTTATTTATATTAATAAATGAAGAAATTGGTACATATCCATACAATAAATTTCAAGCGCCTGCAATGGCATGCACGACTACTATAAAAATAGAAAACAAATGCACTGAAGCACAATCGTGGACCGTGGATGGATCCACCAGACAAAATAACACCCACGGGGTTTTCATCGTAGGATGAAACTCGAACTAGCCACACCAAGTTCTCAATAAAAGACACAACAAGATAGATAAACCCAAATGATTCAAATGCTTAGCTTCTATCCTCTTTTATAGGCTTGATGGACTCTCTAAAGACCCTAGTTTATTATTTTCCCTTGAAAACCGAAGGGAAATACCATGGGTTGATAGCATGGGAAAATACCGCGATAAATAACATGGACAAATTCTGTCGATTTTGATCATATCGAGAAAGGGAATATTACAAATCCTCCTACCCAATGATTGCTTGCCTCAAGCAATTCACTCTTATCCAAAATAGAAGCATTGATACAAGGATCCCATACAACCCACTGTGCTATTTCATACCTCCATGCTACATGATCTTGAATGGATCCTTCGATACTTGGATTCCAAATGATCCTCTAACCAATCCTTTCCTTGATAGATTCATCTAGATCCCAAACAATCCTCCAGCCAATCGTGACCCCAATGGATTCTCCTGGATCCCAATGCCACCTAAGTCCTGGGACTTGTGGGTTATGGTACCATCTCAGACCTCCATCACTGCCTGTGACAAAGGAACCAAGCTGCAATATTCCCTTGGTTATGAGTGTCCTCCTAGGAATCAACCCATCAATAGAGTACCAACTCGTAATTTCTCACTAATTCATGCCTTAGGAAGGTTGAATACCTACAAATATACTATGTTGATGCTAGCCGATGCTCAACTCATGCTGCTCCACTCGGTCACCCTACATGATGCATTTGGAGAACTCTACCCTGCTCTTCCCAATGTATAGGGGGGAATGCTAGCGTTGTAAGCCTTATTTATGTACTCTTGTAGAGGGCTACTCTAGAACTCCCCAGTGTACTCCTCTTAATGCCTTGAGAGGAGCTTGAGTCATTCCTCAACACTAGACAACTAGGTCATTGATTCAGCACACACCCCCAATGAGCTTCTCAATTTTTCTATTCTCCTATAAGATAGAGTCTCGGATTTCACATCATAAGATCTACCTTGAAGTGCATGATCCTTTCCCAAAAGTCCTCTACTGGAAATTCTCATGCCTTGTTGAATGTCTCTGTATTTGCATGCACCGGATGCCCCATGACCACATCCTCAACTTGAACCTTTGACTCACCCTCTAGAAATGGCTCATCCTACATACTATATTTGTCATGATGTCCCGCATGATCATGCTTATCATGTCATTTTATTACTATTGGCTCCTCATTTTATTCTCATTGAATGTCTTCTTCCTGGCCTTCTGCACATGTGGGGATAAGTTTTCCACCTCTCTGATTGTCCAACATGGATGTATTGGTGGACTGTCATCTATACCTGATTGCCCATACTCTTTATGGATGTTCTCTTGGATATCTATAGACTCAACTACCTCATCATCGGGAGGAATTCCCTCCTTCCTTTCCCCATGTACTTTGTCAAGCTCACTGATTATCATCGGCTTGTCGTGCAAGTTTCTATGAAAGACATGGTGTTGTTGCCCACCATCTGTATTTGACTACTTGAATCCTTCATAGGTTCTCTTTTGAAAATCGATGAACCCAACCATGGACGAATCCCCATGATCTTCCCTTGTTGCCTCGTTATGAATTGGACATGAAAGGTTAAGAGCCTAAGGTCCCTTGTATGTAAAGCATAGTATTATGCTCCTTATTTCATTCTTGCTGCAGATTCTGTTCTTCCTTCCTCTACCAATCCTTCTCAACTCCTTCCTAGTCAGCACCCTTTTGAGAAATTTTATGTTTTTCCTCACCAACTTCTCGACTAGATCATAGGCAGTTGGTGATCCCTATGGCTCTTTTCTCCACATGTTTAACAATTTGGACCTTAGTATCTTGCCGATGCCAACATCACTTTCTAAGAATAGAGACACAATATTTGCATGTTTGTTTTGACATGGTCTGAATGAGTTGATTTAATACTGGTGTAAAATTTTTGGAGCAACTGAAATACCAACTCATCACATTCCAAATTCAACATAAAGGTGCCAACTTTGAACTTTGCCATGAGTTTTAAAATTCTACATCGCTTCTGAAAGGTAGGAATCATGATGTTATTTAATCCATAAAGGTCTTCTATTATCATCTGCAGTATATCTCTGTGTTGACAGTGTTGGACCCACCAACATGTCAGGGGATCTCCCGAGTAAGAGATCCCAAATATACCTTAGACCGTTTGGTGTAGGAATCCCAACAGTGGGTCGTACGATATTGCCTCAACCGAGGTTGCACATAGAGGTAAGTAGGATGTCCTTTTTGGTAGCAAGGGTGTGACCAGTGCAGTAAGACAAGGAAGCTGTTTGAAGGGTTCTAACACATGGAAGGTGGAATGAGTGCACCACTTGGAAACCTGTGGAAACACGTAGCTTGGAAGGGAACACACAAGAAAAGATACATGACAAGATGGAAGGGAGGTGCACCAACAATCCAAAGTGATGGTTAAACCAACAACACATCTCAAGAAGATTTGTACATACATATACAGAAAGAGTCCACACATACATGCGTAAGAAAATAGATACATATATCATTAGTGTAACCAAGACAACTGAAATACAATAACAACATATGCATGAAACATGGTGGCTCTATTATATTAAGAGTGAATCCAATCATATAATACAACCATGACCAACCACTAGTTCCAACAACGAAATGTTACAGTCACTGCCGCCTGCTCCTCCAAAGAGATGTACTAGCTCTACACTCTGGAGAAGCCAAGTCTCGTTACAATACACTCCAAGCTTTCTCTAAGATACTCCTATTAGAAGCTTAGCCACCAAAATCCTGTACAATGAGTTATGAGGTTCTATAAATAGAAAATGGTGGGATGACCCTTGACATTCCCCTTTTTGATTGTTCACTTACCCTCATGACTCTCCAATTACTCTTTGGTTATTACATTCAATTATCGACACTTGGACTTTCACTTTACAAGATGTTACATACAATATGCACATGTACCCATGTGAGACAAAATAAGCTTAATCAACCCATGCAAGACATCACTAAGACTCAGACAATTGTGGGAAGACCAACTCTTCGACATCCTCATGATGGTTGACTGTGGCGAACTGATGCCAAGCTTGGTAGTCTGTGATGGTGTCTGTTTACCCTATCGTGACATATTTCTAGAAATGAACTCTTGCCTCTGTTGCATCCAGGTACACTGATTTGAATCCTCTCTCCAACTCGGTTGATATCATGTGCATCACTATCTTGAGTGTAGTTGGACCAGTGACATAATAATGCATAGTGTCTGCGTTGATCGCCAACTCTGCACTGGTGGATATGTGCGTCAACTCGTCAAATTACATGTCCAACTCCAGTGGTACTTGATTATTTTTATTTACCTTGTTGAGTTTCCCAATGGATGGGATCGCATGCACGCACACAACAACATCCATGTTTCTAAACACTTGTACATGTGAAGCCTGCAAACTGTTGATGAGATACAGGAGTTCCTCATAGTTCCGGATCTGACTTCGAATGCGTGCCTTCAACTCTATCACCTTGGGCATCATCAACTTGCAAAAGGGTAATGGGGCTCCCTTGTATCTCATTGTCCATGTTTGCATGTGGTCAATGGAAGTGTGCGAATTTGACAAGATGTGTGCTCTCCTAGCACAGTGCTGCTACCAACCATTGAGATGGACAAGTGACATATGCACGGTGATAGATATGGAATACGACATTCGCAAGACTGTCTCGAGAGACGATACCTCATTCAGTATTGCTCTCTTCAACTTTAGTCCAGAGGATGTTGTAACCTATTCTCCTCCCTGTTTGGTCATCTATAACTCCTTACCCATTCGCTCATTATCTACTATCAAGGAGCAAACACTCGAGTTGGTCGCTTTGGTATATGCTCTTGTAGCATCAGCCAATGCTGTTGGATTCTTGTGCACGTCAGAAACGATCACTCATTCTTCAAACTGCGTAGGAGATATGTGGACATCTGGAGCAGTCACTTAGCATGATTTCACAACTCTATGTTGCGGCTCATCGAATGATATGTTTTGCATCTCTACTTCCAGATTGTCTTCAAGGATGTTAGCATCTCCTTGATCACTTAGGACTTACTCTGCTTCCAGATATTGTGAAGCCAATGGGTTGACCTCTTGGTTGTAAGGCATGAGGTTAATATCCTATTTTGACTCTGGCTGCTCCATCTCTATATCCATCTGCTCAAGTATCTGTTCAATCTCTTAAGCGAAGTCCTGCTCCTACGACTGCTCACCTTGTTTGTTTTTTGTAAGCTTCTTGGACGAGTCTACAACCTGTATGGGCATAGTTTCATCAATCTATGCATGTTGCACCTCCTGATGTGTCTGTCCATACTGCGCTTCCTTCTCATGTCTGCGCACCTTTTTTTCTTCCCGGAGTTGCTAACTCAACTCTTGCAACTCCTTCACTATTTCCTCCATCCTCTATTTCTCTCTTTGCCTTTGCATGTTCCTCTTGTCTCATTTTCACCTCTTTGCCTCTATCTCCAAAGCTACTTTTAGCACAAGTGGATTTTCTTTAAACTTGCAGCTTTGTTCTCCCTTTGACATGTTGACAATCTTTCTCTTGCCTTTGGCACATGTAGGTACATTACCCTCTTTTTCTCTAGATGTTGCTTCTCTCTAAGATGCTACTTCTCTCTACTTTCCTAATGATTCCACAGGAGCTATGCCGAATGATTCATTGAGCCTGAAGAATATGTGAAAATATCTCCATGGGTCTTTGTCAGGCCAATTACACGCCCCATGGATCCAGCGAAACCATGCTCTCAAACAATGTTCTTTCACCAAGAACTGTGGGTCATATAGATTGAAACTCTTGGTGCTGAAAGTAAATAATTTGAACTCATTAATATTAGCATCAACATGCTTAAGATTCCATATCTCGTAAAACCTAATCTGTAAGAGAAGAGTGAGACATGGTGCCTTCTTCTTCTGATGTAGTCTAGCTGACAGTCCTATCGAGATGTGGTACGACACTTCTTGCATGATGAGCTTGTCCATGCAATACATCGGTAAAACACGTGGAGGCTTCTCTACGTTGTATATACATTTGAAGGTGCCAAGAGGTGAGGCATACCAATCCTTTATGTCACTCAATGGCTCCATTGTGCCTGTGACATGCAAGGTGGATCCTGCTCAAATATCATCTCATACACCGAGGTGACAAAATGGTCTGACAACTGTGTGATGACTTCAGGGAAGCTTCATTCAGAAAACAATCTGCAGTAAGTGTGTAATGACGTTTCCACAGATTTCCATGCCCAAATCAAGCCTAGGAGCTATTGATAGGCACACATTGCATCCATAATGTATGCAAACATGTATATCTCTGCTTGCTGACCTTTGGGTGGCTATCAAGCTTCTATTATGTATTCTTTCAACCAGCAAGTCAGACCAGTTAAATGATCTACCTTCATTGGCTAGTTGGTCCAACACAATCACCCAACTCTACAGGAATGTCTTCATGCTCTCTTCGCCATATACATAGCATGAAATGATGACCAAGTATTGATATATCTTCTACAATATCTTCATCTTGTAAACCTAGTTGGCTGTCATCCTGAACTTGGTTGGCTCCTCGACCCAACTCTTCAATATATCCTTGGAGTTTGCATTGTTGTTGGGTCTACTGAAGGTTGCCTCCATTATGATCACCGGTTGTGGAAAGCGGTACATCTGCTGATAGTTCTATGCTCTGAATGTAGCAAGCTCTATCCCGCTAACACTGCTTAACACCATCATCTCGGGATCAGTGTGTAAGATGATCCAATGTATCATGTCCGTACATGGAAATGTGGATACCTGCATGCAATCCCGTACAAGCGAGACTTGTGAATATTCACATAGACCCTATGGTCTTCCAAATCATCCCCAAATGTGCCTGAGAATGTAACAATGATGTCCTAGCATTTCAACTTGATGTCTTTCTCTATGAGTAGCTTGGTGTCTTCATAAATTGACAAACTCATATACACTTGCTCAACTACATCTACAGTTGCACTTTCAACCGTATCCTTTGACCCTCCTCTATTAGAGGCCATCGAACCTGAACTACTGAGAGACAGGAAAACACATGCAATACCTGGAGACATGGTCACATTCATCGCAAGAAATTTTTCAGTTGAAAACCAATGCAAACTTGAGGACTCACATGCAACTTACCCAAGAGACTAATGGCAAGGATTGCGCAATTTTCATTGGGAGGCCAGGAGACTCACTTCCAATGTTGTGTAAAGCATAGTCTGGACTATAAGGAGGCTGACTTGCTTCTGGAATTGTGCAGTGCGTAATCCAGGTTGACCTGCTGGGGCTGACATTTCGCAATTCGCACTTTCAGCTAGCAAGAACTTCAAGCCTAGGGATTGCATTGCGCAATGTTCTAAGCAAGTAGAGCACTGCCTCTCAGAAATATGTAAGGAAAACTTAGATGACAGTGCCAGGCTATATTTGTGCATTTTCTGGGAGGAAGGGAGAGCCTTCCCTCTAAGAAATGCGCAATGCTATCCACGCAAGGTGAGGTTTGAGTCAAGGTTTCAGTATTCCTCTCTTCAACTTTAGTCCAGAGGATGTTGTAACCTGTTCTCCTCCCTGTTTGGTCATCTATAACTCCTCACCCATTCGCTCATTCTCTACTATCAGGGAGCAAACACTCGAGTTGGTCGCTTCGGTATATGCTCTTGTAGCATCAGCCAATGCTGTTGGATTCTTGTGCACGTCAGAAACGATCACTCATTCTTCAAACTGCGTAGGAGATATGTGGACATCTGGAGCAGTCACTTAGCATGATTTCACAACTCTATGTTGCGGCTCATCGAATGATATGTTTTGCATCTCTACTTCCAAATTGTCTTCAAGGATGTTAGCATCTCCTTGATCACTCAGGACTTACTCTGCTTCCAGATATTGTGAAGGCAATGGGTTGACCTCTTGGTTGTAAGGCATGAGGTCAATATCCTATTATGACTCTGGTTGCTCCATCTCTATATCCATCTGCTCAAGTATCTGTTCAATCTCTTAAGCGAAGTCCTGCTCCTATGACTGCTCACCTTGTTTGCTTTTTGTCAGCTGCTTGGATGATTCTACAACCTGTATGGGCACAGTTTCATCAATCTATGCATGTTGCACCTCCTGATGTGTCTGTCCATACTGCGCTTCCTTCTCATGTCTGCGCACCTTTTTTTCTTCCTGGAGTTGCTGCCTCAACTCTTGCAACTCCTTCACTACTTCCTCGATCCTTTGTTTCTCTCTTTGCCTTTGCATGTTCCTCTTGTCTCGTTTTCACCTCTTTGACTCTATCTCCAAAGCTGCTTTTAGCACAAGTGGATTTTCTTTAAACTTGCAGCTTTGTTCTCCCTTTGACATGTTGACAATATTTCTCTTACCTTTGGCACATGTAGGTACATTACCCTCTTTTTCTCTTGATGTTGCTTCTCTCTAAGATGCTACTTCGCTTTGCTTTCCTAATGATTCCACAGGAGCTATGCCGACTGATTCATTGAGCCTGGAGAATATGTGAAAGTATCTCCATGGGTCTTCGTCAGGCCAATTACACGCCCCATGGATCCAGCGAAACTACGCTCTCAAACAATGTTCTTTCACCAAGAACTGTGGGTCATATAGATTGAAACTCTTGGTGCTGGAAGTAAATATTTTGAATTCATTAATATCAGCATCAACATGCTTAAGATTCCATATCTCGTAAAACGTAATCTGTAAGAGAAGAGTGAGACATGGTGCCTTCTTCTTCTGATGTAGTCTAGCTGACAGTCATATCGAGATGTGGTACGACACTTCTTGCATGATGAGCTTGTCCATGCAAAACTTCGGTAAAACATGTGGAGGCTTCTCTACGTTGTATATACATTTGAAGGTGCCAAGAGGTGAGGCATACCAATCCTTTATGTCACTCAATGGCTCCATTGTTGCCTGTGACATGCAAGGTGGATCCTGCTCAAATATCATCTCGTACACCGAGGTGACAAAATGGTCTGACAACTGTGTGATGACTTCACGGAAGCTTCATTCAGAAAACAATCTGCAGTAAGTGTGTAATGATGTTTCCGCAGATTTCCATGCCCAAATCAAGCCTAGGAGATATTGATAGGCACACATTGCATCCATAATGTATGCAAACATGTATATCTCTGCTTGTTAACCTTTGGGTGGCTATCAAGCTTCTATTATGTATTCCTTCAACCGACAAGTCAGACCAGTTAAATGTTCTACCTTCACTGGCTAGTTGGTCCAACACAATCACCCAACTCCACAGGAATGTCTTTATGCTCTCTTGGCCATATACATAGCATGAAATGATGACCAAGTATTGATATGCCTTATGCAATATCTTCATCTTGTAAACCTAGTTGGTTGTCGTCCTGAACTTGGTTGGCTCCTCGACCCAGCTCTTCAATATATCCTTGGAGTTTGCATTATTGTTGGGTCTATTGAAGGTTGCCTCCATTATCATCACCGGTTGTGGCAAGCATTACATCTACTGATAGTTCTATGCTCTGAATGTAGCAAGCTCTATCCTGCTAACACTGCTTAACACCATCATCTTGGGATCAGTGTGTAAGATGATCCAACATATCATGTCCGTGCATGGAAATGCGGATACCTGCATGCAATCCTGTACAAGCGAGACTTGTGAATATTCACATAGACCCTATGGTCTTCCAAATCATCCCCAAATGTGCCTGAGAATGTAACAAGGATGTCCTAGCATTTCAACTTGATGTCTTTCTCTATCAGTAGCTTGGTGTCTTCATAAATCGACAAACTCATATACACTTGCTCAACTACATCTCCAGTTGCACTTTCAACCGTGTCCTTTGACCCTCCTCTATTAGAGGCCATCGAACCTAAACTACTGAGAGACAGGAAAACACATGCAATACCTGGAGACATGGTCACATTCATCGCAACAAATTTTTCAGTTGAAAACCAATGCAAACTTGAGGACTCACATGCAACATACCGAGGAGACTCATGGCAAGGATTGCACAATTTTCATTGGGAGGCCAGGAGACTCACTTCCGATGTTGTGTAAAGCATAGTCTGGACTATAAGGAGGCTGACTTGCTTCTGGAATTGTGTAGTGCGTAATCCAGGTTGACCTGCTGGGGTTGAGATTGTGTAATTCGCACTTTCAGCTAGCAAGAACTTCAAGCCTAGGGATTGCATTGCACAATGTTCTTGGCAAGTAGAGCACTGCCTCTCTGAAATATGTAAGGAAAACTTAGATGACAGTGTCAGGCTATATTTGTGCATTTTCTGGGAGGAAGGGAGAGCCTTCCCTCTAAGAAATGCGCAATGTTATCCACGCAAGGTGATGTTTGAGTCAAGGTTTCCCAGACCCGCCAACGGGCGATTGAAAACATGTGTAGTTTTGAATGCATGGAGAAACTGAGTGTGAGTGAGAGTGAATGATCATGCATGCAAACATCAAATGTAAGATTCAGAAAATGGGAAGAGATTCATTTGTGCAAATCAGGTCACCGCAATGACGAACATCGGTGCAAAAATAATGTCATGCATGCGACAGTAGTGAGATGCAAACAAAAAATGAAACGGTGATTATATAGGATAAAATGCATGAAAACAATAGCAAGCGTTCATAGAAATCAAGCAGACAACACTCACACAAGCCAAACACAAAAAATGATAGAAAAGCTACACAAGACTTGTAAAGCAGACTTACTCAAAAAAAGATGAATTGAACATGCCAATGACTCCTAGATGTGATGTGGGCTGTCAGAGCTCCAAGATCGGTATGAGAAATGCGCTCTGTAGCTTCGAATAAATAAGTTTGAAGCTCATGATGGACATGCCATAAATATAGGAAAAAGCAACAATTGGAGGGCAGTTTCTAAAACGATCTTTGCATGTAACCTCCAACTACTAAAAATAGATCCCTAAAATATAAGAATTATTTTTTCATGTTTCTTTTTGTTATTTCAGGAAAAGGAACCCGTGCATGTAAATCAGGTTTGCTGGTTCCTGGAGGGAACTGGTCAACCTGAAGGCACATGTAACATCCTGCAAGCCTTGGAGAGGGTTTTGTGCAATTTCTGGGTTTTTTTGTGTTGGCTCTCCCTGAGGGTTGCACATTTTTCTGGGGTCAGCAGGTGGCTGTCTCCTAGAATTGCGCAATTTTAGGGTTGAGGCTTAGTGTCAGGCTAGATTGCGCAATTTTCTGTGGGAGGCCTATCTAACTATTTTGCGCAATCCTGGAGGTCAGCAGGAATCCTAGTAGATTTGCGCAATTTTTGGAGGGAAGGTTGGTTCCCCTCCAAAATTGTGCAATTTTCTGGGGGACCTACTCAGCCAGCAAATAACCTAAGTTCGGGATGGCAACCTATGAAGGGAGTGAAGAAAGCTGACATGTATAGGTTGGTGAGCCACTAAAAAATCAGCTAAAGCCTATGTACTTGATAGTGCAAGACATGCTGCTAAGGATGGTTGATAAGGACGCTCCAAAATGAAGCTAAGGTTGGAGGGTGGTTGTAGCCGCTACAACATTTGGCGACACACTAGTAGAACTCCAGCTCTCTGGATGGGCCTTATTCATGAAAAGCAAGTCTGACACCTCTAGAAGTATTGTTCAATTCTCTGTTCGTCTTGGTTTCCACCCTTGCTTGATTGTAAGATGTAACATCTGCCAAGCTCTTGCTCGGTCGATACACATTCCAAGCTAAACCAACACAGTTGTTTCTCTTCAGGGTGAGGGGTATATTGGTGCACAAGCCTTATGGTCGTTAGGGTTTAAGTTTCATCTCTGGTGTTGCTCTACTGCCAGCAAACCTAGATAGTACCCTGAGTGAGTCGTGCAGGAACAAAAGCATCACTCCACTGCCAGTGAGCTTGGTCAGTACCCCACTGGAGTTACTTGCATCACTTCCCTACATAGGAAGCCTTTCTCTTATTTTTCCTTACTTATTTTCGAAATTTTCATATTTTCATTTTTCATTTTCATTTTTAACTATGCATAGCACCTATTCATTTCAGAGGTAGAAGAGGGATCCCGACTTATTGAGAGTGGAAGAGGTTATCCCTTTAGAGAAGTTGGTTGTATGTACCTCTGATGTGCTTGTTAAGTTTTTCCCCCTCATCTTTCTCTACTTGATTGAGTTGACAAGGATTAACCCAAAAACAACAAACTAGAGTAGGTGATACTAGGTAGCACGCAAGTGTTGTGTTTTTACCAAGCTCCACTGCAAACAACATGTATTTTCCCTTGGCGTATCATGGACTGAAGACAACAAGTTCTTCATACATAGAGAGGATGACAGATAACGAAGTATTGATAACTACACAATTCCTCTTGTACTTTACCTTTCTTGTTTGATGAGGGGATAGCGGATGGTCACTTGTGACAGCGACCGTGTCTATCTGTGATTGTGCATCTTCATCACTGAAGCACGCTAAGTGGGGTTTTAACTTCAATTTCATCTTGAGATTGACATATTTGGTAAGGTAATATTCAAATCTATCCATGAGATACTAGAATTTCATATGACTTTTCGGAGCTTCAAATTGCAATACCTGGAAGTGGTCCCAAAACTCCAGAGGCGATTCTTGAGGAGTCTTCCATTGTTTTAGCAGTTGTTTTCAAGAGGTTGTTGATCAAAATGGTGGAAAGTAGCTTCAATGATATCATAGAACTGGTCAAGTGAGTGCACACTGCCGTGTGGTAGACTATTGCACCATCGTTTTGGGGATTCGCAAAGTGTGTGCGAAAGCACCACGCTGACCTATTCTGCATAGAACTCATCTTCATCCTTAAGGAATGCATAGAAGTCTTCTAAGTACTCAGGGTAGGCTACCTCACCTTCACCATCATATGTGAATTTAGACAATAGATCAAAAAAACTCCCTCGTGATGTTGAGAAGTTCGACATGTGAAAAACAATGCAGAGGGATGAGTGTGAGAGTATCCATGATAGATGTATGAATATTCAGAATAGGGTGAGAGGAAAAAACTTGTCATATAGCCCTCCTTCTAGAGCCATAAATGTTGATGGTGCTTCACCAACCAACATGTCAGAGGATCTCCTTGGTAAGAGGTCCCAACTAGACCTCAGACTGTTTGGTGTAGGAGTCCAAGGAGTGGGTCGTACGGTATCATCTCAACCGCGGTTGTGCACAGAGGTAAGTAGGATGTCCTTACTTACCCTCATGATAATATTATTAAATAAATAAAATAGGATTAATTATATAAAGAAGGTCGGCTTATACTCAGCAACCCTCCTTCACCTTATTTATCTCTCGCTTTTCTCTTCTCTGTATATCAGTCCTGATGATGAGTCTTGGTCTAGGCTCGAAACATCGACAAATAATAATAAAGAACATTGTGGATTATCCGAATTCAGTTTCTCAAAAACCACTCCACAGAAACCTATAAACTAGGATGTCCTTGTTGGTAGCAAGGGTGCGACTAGTTCAGCAAGCCAAGGAAGGTGCATGAAGGGTTCTAACACATGGAAGGTGGAATGAGTGCGCCCCTTGGAAATATGTGGAAACACGTAGCTTGGAAGGGAACACATGAGCAAAGATACATCACAAGCTGGAAGGAAGGTGAACCAACAATCCAAAGTGATGGTTAAACCAACAACACATCTCAATAATATTCGTACATACATATATAGAAAGAGTCCATACATACATGCATAAGAAAACAGATACATATATCGTTAGTGTAACCAAGAAAATTGAAAAACAATAAAAACATATGCATGAAACATGTTGGCTTTGTTATATTAAGAGTGAAAGTTCCAATCATATAATACAACCATGACCAACCACTAGTTCCAACAGTGGAACGTTACAACCACTACTACCTACTCCTCCGAAGAGATGTACTAGCTCTGCATTGTGGAGAGACCAAGGCTCGTTACAATACACTCCAAGCTTTCTCTAAGATACTCCTATCGAAAGCTTCACCACCAAAATCATGTACAATGAGTTATGAGGTTCTATAAATAGAAAAGGATGGGGTGACCCTTGACATTCCCCTTTGTGACTGTTCACCTACCCTCATGACTATTCAACTACTCTATGACTGTTACGTTCAAGTATCGATGCTTGGACTTTCACTTTAAAAGATGTTACATACAATCTGCACATGTACCCATGTGAGACAAAATGGGCTTGAGAAAGCCATGCAAGACATCATTAAGACTCAAACAACTGTGGGAAGACCAACTCTTCGACATCCTCATGATGGTTGACGTTGACGAACTGATGCCAAGCTTGGTAGTCTGTGATGGTGTTTGTGTACTCTGTGGTGACATCTTTCTAGAAACGAACTCTTGCCTTTGTTGCATCTGGGTACACTGAGTTGGCTCCTCTATCCAACTCATCTGATAACATGTGCATCAACGTGTTGAGAGCATCTAGACCAATGACATACTGATGCATAGTGTCTGTGTTGATCACCAAGTCTGCATTGGTGGATATGTGCATCAACTCATCAAAGTACATGCCCAACTCTAGTCGGACTTGATTCTTTGTCTTTGCCTCAATGATTGTCCCAATTGATGGGATTGTATGTGTGTGCACAACAACATCCATGCTTCTAAACACTCATAAATGTGAAGCTTGCAAATTGGTGATGAGCTGCAGGAGTTCCTCATAGTTCTGGATCTGACCCGGATGCATGCCTTCAACTCTGCCACCTTGGGCTTCATCAACTTGGGAAAGTGTAATGGGTGTCCCTTGTATCTCATTTTCCATGTTTGCATGTGGTTGATGGGAGTGTGCAAATCTAACAAGATGTGTGCTCTCCTAGCACAACACTGTTCCCAACCGTTGAGATGGACAACTGACTTATGCATGGTGAAAAATCTGGAATACAACATTCGCATGATTATCTTGAGAGATGATACCTCATTCATTATTTCTCTCTTCAAGTTTTCTCTTGAGGATGTTGTAACCTATTCTCCTCCCTCCTTGGTCATCTGTAACTCCTTACCCATTCTCTTGTTCTCTACTATCAATAAGTGAACACTCGAGCTGGTGGCTTCGGCAGATGCTCTGGTAGCATCGATGAATGTTATTAGACACTTGCGCACATCAGATATGGTCAATCATTCTTTAAACTACACAGGAGATGCGTGGACATCCAGAGTAGTCACTCTGGTCAATTTCACAACTCTATGCTACGACTCGTCGATGATATGTTGTGCATCTCTACTTTTTGATTATCTTCGAGGATCTCAGTATCTCCTTGATCGCTCAGGACTTGCTCTGATTCCAGACCTGGTGATGCCGGTGGGTTGACCTTTTGGTTGTAAGGCACGAGGTCAATATCTTGTTCTGACTCTGAATGGTCCATCTCTGTATCCATCTGCTCAATTATCTATTCAATCTCTTGAGCGAAGTCTTGCTCCTACTACTGCTCACCCTATCTTCTTTGTGTCAGCTTCTCGGATGAGTCTATAACCTATATGGGCACAGTCTCATCAATATGTGTATGTTCTACCTCCTACTGTTTCTGTCCCTGTTGTGCTTCCTTCTCCTAACTACGCAACTCTTTTTCTTCCCGGAGTTGTTGCTTCAACTCTTTCAACTCCTTCACTATTTCCTCCATCCTCTGTTTCTCTCTCTGCCTTTGTAGCTTCCTCCTATTGCATTGTTGCCTCTTCACATCTATCTCCAAAGCTTCTTTCAGCACAAGTGGATCTACTTTGAACTTGCAGATTTGTTCTACCTCTAAGTTGTCGACAACCTTTTTCTTGTCTTTGTCACGTACATATACGTTAACCTCTACTGTTGTGGATGATGCTTCTCTCTGAGATGCTACTTCTCTCTACTTTGCTAACCATTCCGTAACTATGCTGACCAGTTCATTGAGCCTCAAGAAGCTGCGACAATATCTCCATGCATCTTCCTCAGGCCAATGACATGTCTCATGGATCCATGGAAACCACACTCTCGAACAATGTTCTTTCACCTAGCAGTGCAGGTCATATGGATTAAAACTCCTAGTGCTAAAAGTAAATCCTTTGAGCTTGCCGGTCTCGGCATCAACATGCTTAAGATTTTGTATCTCATATAACCCAATCCACAATGGAAGAGCAGGCCAGGGTGCCTTCTTCTTCCAATGCAATCTAGGTGACAGTCCTATGGAGATTCGATATGACACTTCTTCTATGACGAGCTTGTCCATGGAAAACTTCGGTAAACACATGTGGAGGCTTCTCTGCATTGTACATCCATATGAAGGTGCCAAGAGGTGAGGCATACCAATCTACTATTTGGATGAATGCCTCCATCTCTTCTTGTGACATGCAAGGTGGATCCTACTCAAATATCATCTTGTACTTCGAGGTGAAAAAATGGTCTAACAACTGTGTGATGACTCTGTGGAAGCTGCATTCAGAAAAGAATCTGCAGTAAGTGTGTACAAAGGTTTTCCATGATGTCCAGGCCCAACTCAAACTTGGGAATTACTGGACACAGATTACATCCAAAATATATGCAGACATGTATATATCTACTCGCTGACCTTTGGGTGGCTTCCTAGCTTCTGCTACCTATTCCTTCAACCTGTGAACCAACATGTCAGACTAGTTTCGTGGTATGCCTTCACTGGCCAGTTGGTCCAATGTGATTACCAAACTCCACAGGAAGTTCTCCGTGGTATCTTGGCTGTATAAGCGACATGTGAAGATGACCAATTACTGATATTTCTTTTGTAGTATCTTTGTCTTGTAAACCTAGTTGGGTTTCATCCTAAACTTGGCTGGCTCCTTTACCCACCTCTTCAATATATCCATGTATTTTGCACTGCTACTGGGTCTGTTGAAGGGTTCCTCCATTATGATCATCGACTGCAGCAAGTGGTACATCTGTTGATAGTCCTATGCTGTGAATGTAGCAATATTTGTGCCACTGACACTTCTTAACACCATCCTCTCAAGATCAATGTGCTATACGATCCAATGCATCATGTTTGTGCATGGAAACGCGGGATACCTAAATGAAATCTAGTACAAGCCAGACTTCTGAATATTCACATAGACCCTGCGGTCTTCCAGATCTTCCCCAAATTTGCCTGGGAATGTATCATTGATGTCCTTCCATTTCAACTTGATGTCTTTATCTATGAGCAACTTGTTGTCTTTGTAAATCGGCAAACTCATAGACACTTGCTCAACTACATCTCTAGTTGCACTTTCGATGGTGTCCTTTGACCCTCCTCTCTTGGAGGCCATCGAACCTAAAGTGTTGAGAGACGGGAAAACACCTGCAATACCTAGAGACATGGTGACATTCATGGAAAGAAATCTATCATTTGAAAACCAAAGAAAACTTGAGGACTAACATGCAACAAACCCAGGACACTGATGGCAAGGATTGCGCAATTTTCACAAGGGGATAAGAGACTAATTGTCGGACTTGTGTAAAGCATATTACAGAATATGCAGAGGCTAATTGGCTTCTAGAATTGCGTAGTGCACAATCCAAGATGACCTGCTAGGGCTAATATTGCGTAATGTGTACTTTCAGCTAGCAAAGCCTGCAAGCCCAAGGACTACATTGCGCAATTTTCTAGGCCAGCAAAGCACTGCCTCTCAGAAATGCGCATAGAAAGCCTGGAGGATAGTGCCTCACCAAATTTTTACATTTTCTAGGAGTAAGGAAAATGCTTCCCTCTCATAAATGCGTAATGTTGTTTAGGCAAGGGGAGGTTCGGGTCAAGGTTGCCCAAACCCACCAAAGGGCGACTAAAAACATCTATAGTTTTGAATGCATGGTGAAACTGATTGTAAGTGAGAGTGAATGATCATGAACATAAAAAATGAATGCAAGATTTAGAAAGCAGGAAGACATGTGTGTGTGTGAAGCGGGTCACCGCAACGATGACCGTCGGTGCAAAAATAATGTCATGCATGCGAAAGCAGTGAGATGTAAATGAAAACTGAAACAGTGTTTGTACAAGCTAACATGAATGCAAACAAGATCAAGTGTTCATAGAAATCAAGTAGAGAATACTCACACAAGCCAGAACATAAAAGGTGACATAAAAGTTGCACAAGACTTGTAAAGTAGACTTACCCAGAAAAATTTGAGTTCAATGTGTCGACGACTCCTAGATGTGATGTGGGATGTCAGAGCTCCAACATCAATGTGAGGAATGAGCTCTGCAACGTTGAATAAATAAGTTTGAGGATCATGACGCGCATGCCACAAATCTATGAAAAGGCAACACTTGGAGGGCAGTTTCTAGAAATATCTTTGCATGTAACCTCCAACTGCTAAAAACAGATCCATAAAATATAGGGATTCTTTTTGCATTTTTCTTTTGCTATTTCGGTAAAAGCAACCCATGCATGAAAATCAGGTTTGTTGGGTCCCGAAGGGAACCGATCAACCTGAAGGCATGTGCAACAGCCTGAAAGCCGGGGAGAGGGATTTGTGCAGTTTCTAGATGGAGCTCGGTTGGCTATCCCTAAGGGATTGTGCAATTTCTAGAGTCAGCAAGTGACTGTCTCCCAAAATTGTGCAATTTCTTGTTTGAGGCCTAATGGCGGGCCAAATTGCACATTTTTCTATGGGAGGCTTGTCTGACTGTTCTGCGCAATCTTGGAGGTTAGCAGGTAGCCCAACAGATTTGCACAATTTTTTGAGGGAAGGTTGGTTCCCCTCCAAAATTACGCAATTTTCTAGTGGAGCTGCTCAGCCAGCAAATAACCTAAGTTAGGGATAACATCCTGTGAAGGGAGTGAAGCACTGAAGATCAGATAAACTCTATGTACTTGACAATGCAAGACATTCTGCTAAAGATGGTTGGTAGGGAGGCTCCAAAACAAAGCTAAGCAAAAAAAATTTGAGGGTGGTTGTAGCTGCTACAACACTCTCATGAGATCATTGTTGTAGGGCAGTAGTGGTGATGTTAGAGATATGAACCTACTGAGACAAGAAGAAATTGTGAGCTTGACCTCTTCACAAGGATGTTCCCAAAGTTTGGGTTGTATCAATGCAAGCATGGATGGCTTGAGAGCCCAACTGATTTTCTTCCTTTCTGGCTGCCTGTTGGGCTTCAAAATGTCATACAAATATCACTCATTACCATACATTTTTCACCTATGCTACCATTATATCACTCATTATTCACTACCATGTCACTCCATTTTTCTTATTATTCACCATTAATGGGTCTCATTTATATCTTCCAAATATTATTTATTTTTAAGCATTTTTGAGAGAAATTCTTGATTAAATATTAGAAAATAATATATTTTACTTTATATATGGAAAGTGGGTTGCTTTTGTGACATGTGTAGGTTCTCAGGAAGCTTCCAAGACACCTTTATGTGGCCTTGAAGGATCAAATTCGAATTTGAGAAGATAAACCTCATGGAGAAGATGATGATCTCATGGAGAAGATCAAGGACAAAAGGGGGTTATGTGTCTAGATGGTTGAGAGATGTATGGAACTAAAAGAGAGATTAGTGGATCATCATTATGAGTTTGTTATCCCATTCCATTGTATAAATAGGAGTTCAATCTCCTTCATTTGTAATCTTAGAATCTTAGAATCTTCATTTGTAATCTTAAGAAGTTGGTTTGTACATCATGATGGCGATTTTGAAATAAAGACTCATACTTTGATTTTGTTGCTCTCTACATTTGAGTTCCCTTTGAAGTGGTATGCTTGTGGAGTTATGGAGGGCCCCCATGGCCTCACTTGCATGCTTATTTTAGGTATAATTTAATTTATGTTTCAAATGTATTTAGATGTGTGATGATTTCTGAATGAATATTGGTTTAATTCTAATCTACATATGAAGGGACACAAAGGAATTTAAGTTAAATTCCCCTTCTATTTGATCTTGAACTAAAACTGAATTTCATTCTCCATTTCTCATTTGAAGTTATTTATGCATTGCTTGTTTGAAGCAATGGTGATTTTGATATAGTAGAACTGTGAAGAAGGATAATCTGGACCTCCTTAGTTAGGAGCCTCTTCTTTTACATCTTCTACATCATAAGCCATTGTTGATTAGTGCTCTTAGATTTATCTTCATGAAAGTAGTATTGTAGGGAAGGACAACCTAGTTCTCCTAAGTTAGGATCCTCTTTCCTCATATATTACATAAATGAATTAGAAATCTTTGTAGATCTATATATTTTAGATAGGCACTTCTAAGTTTACCTTCCCGGGTTGACATTAAATTAAACTCTAATTTGCATCTGCATTTTAAACCCAACATTTTGGCACCGTTGTCGGGGAAGTGCAACTAGAAGGATTTAGTAATTATTTCATACAGTTGTTTTTATGGACTAATTTGTGGAACTTGGTGACAGTAGGTTCATAAAGGAGTTCAAAGTTTGGAGCAGTTTTATTTTATTTTATTTTCGCACATAGATAATTTAAATTCAGTGTTCATTTTAAACCCCCCATTTCTCACTAATCCATCTACGGATGAGAGCTTTGACAATGTTGGACAGGTACTTCTTGGAGAGCAAGGACAATCGCTTTGAGTGAACTCTAAGACAGGATTCTCACATACTTGTAAAACATAATGTAAAAATTTTAAATCTTGATGTGAGCATGTTCGAATTTTTAATCTGTAGATGGCTTCACTGTAAGCATTCTTTTACTTAGGAAATAAATAAATCTTTCAAGCAAGATAAGTAGAATAGATTAAAAAATAAAAATGAGAGCTCATTAGAAGTCATTCTCATTAGAATTTTCTTTTAGTCATATTTTAAATCATCATGAATAAATTTGCATTTCTATGGCTTGTTTTTGTATCACGGGTGAGCCAAGAGCTTGATTATCGGAAATCTTTGTCTTCCGAGAGTCTAAATGCCCCCGTGACATTGCAGAAAGAGTATAGTCAATGCGAGGTTTGATTGCAGATCTTAATTGTGTTTTATCCATCCACGCTAACCTGCATAAATAAAAAAATCAAGAGATTAGTATGCTCTCTTCCCACGCTTCGTGCGATCTGGAAGATCAGAAAATCTATTGATTTATTTCAAATAAAATTACTCTTGCTAGAGAACTAATTTGCAATGCGACAATAAAGAATTTTGTGAATGAAAAAAACTCATCTTCAAAACGCAACCCCTTAAAAACGTCATTTTTAAAATGAATTTTGTGACCAAATGAAAAAGAATCTGAAAAATATAAAACATGGGTTTTTCTCAAAACGGGGTGAATTAACTCAAATACGAAATATTTTCGCAAAATTTGCAACGATTTGAGAGATTTTTAGGGTTCTTTGGAGTGTTATTTGTGAGGCTGCGTGAAAAAAACGGTTTTTCAATTAAATGCAGCCGGTAGCCAAGACCATGGCTATCGATTGGCTCACCCACAGAGCTATGGCCAGCCACCCAGTAGTGTTGCCAAGCTGCAGAGAAAAAATCAATCAATAAATTTAAAAAAAAATTGATAAAAAAATTTAATAATTAAATAACAAAAAAAGTAAATTAATTAAAAAATAAATAAAAAAAATTTACTACAAAGATGAGAGATTTTCTCCATGCTTACAACCTGCAACAATATATATATATATATATATATATATTATATATATATAATATATATATATATATATATATATATATATATATCATAAACATTTCTCAAGCTTTTATAGAATAAAAATTGGTTAAAGAATCCACTTTTTAGGCAAAAAGGATGAGTTCAAAATATATGAAAAATAATTTGGCAAATATTTTGGAATTCCATTTCCCTAAAAATCTTGGAAATGATGAATTCAAAAGATATGAAAAATAATTTGGCAAATATTTTGGAATTTCATTTTCCTAAAAATCTTGGAAATAATGAATTCAAAAGATATGAAAAATGATTTGGCAAATATTTTTGAATCATATTTCCTAAAAATCTTGGATTTAGATTGGCCACTTGTCAAGTTGTTTCAATTTTCATTTAGAATAATTAAAATTTCCCAAATTCCATTAAATTCAAAAATGTGACTTGTGATTTATTGGTAAGTCATTCAAATTACATAATGCGACTTGTGATTTATTGGTAAGTCATTCAAATTACATAATGGAGGGCAAAATTAAAAAAAAACAAACACACTTTTTACGAAATTCACACAGGTTTGAGAATAAAAAAATGGAACACTTAGAAACAAATTTTCAGGATCGATCAATTGGAGGATTCAATAGATGATGATTAAATTGTTTCTATAGCTTCATGTTGGCATTAAAATCATAACAGTTTTCTGTTGAATACTTTTATATGACATACTAATATGCAGAATACAACAGATCTTTCTAATGTCAATCTTTTTGTCGAGCATATTTCATCTGACACCAGCATGGAGTATTACTTTTCATGGTTATTTTAAGAAGGGATTGATTTTAATATCATGATTAAGTCAATTTATTGTCCTTACTATGTTTTATTTGGTATGAAATTTTTGCGTAAGAATCATGAAGAAACTAGCCATTTCTTCTAGAGCACACTTATGTTTTCTTTGTACCAAGTTTTTTACAGGTTACAGGATAATCAAGTGATCATAAGGAGATTACATTGTGATGACAATTGGTCTTCCAACGACTTAATTCATGAAAAATTCTAAAGACAAATCCATGTCCACAACCATTACTTTGCAACTCCCTTTTTGCAAAAGATTTTGAATTCCACCAATTATAAATCCATAAAGCATGACATTTCCATATCCATTTTTCACAGCAAGAGTTCATCTTCATACACCATGCATTTCCTTACATTCATTTTTGGATGCTCAAAGTCATTCCCTTTCCATAATTACATTGTGCCATGCTGATCCACACTCCTTGTCTGTGAGTTCCTTCCATTTATAGTCCCACCAAATCTTTTTGTACAAACTCGCGTTGACTGATGTGGGATTCCTTAAGGCCCACCTTTCAACAAGTCTCTCCCCATCGACATCAGCACCTTATCTGGGAAATATACTAGAGTTCCTTTTGAGTACCTAGAGGCTTGCATGCCTTAATGGCAAGTTCTCTCGCTAACGATCATGGGAATACATCAATGTCCCTTGATCTTCAGATCTTGCAAGTGGCTCGACCTCAACACATCAATTCACACTTTGCAAGATGTACTCGGGTACCTTGGCACTCATTGACATCAATGGTAAGTTGCCTTGCATTGGTTAACGACATACATCAATGGTCGGTAACCCAATGATTTCTATTCATGCTCGACATCAACACATTCTTTCGCATGTTTAGAATTGTACCATCGGGTTTGTAGCGGGTGAATACTATACACTTTTTCATGACTCCCTCAGCAGTTATAGCAGTATCCATTCTGATCTATAAGAGTACCACAGTTCCACTTGTGTTGGCTAGGGGCATTCATTAATGGCCACTAAGTCAACAAATTCTTGCTATGTTCGACACCGACACATTTATTCACATAGTAAGATTTATGCCATCCAGCATTGAAGACTTGAAGGCCTATGTTTTGTAGCAGCTGAAGCAGATTTCCTTTCCTTTCTTTTTAGTTTGTTATGACTTGAGGACAAGTCAATAAATAAGGATGGGGGGGAGGAAAATGTAACTTATATACTTTGTATACCTTCCAAGCCTTATATATTTTCAGCCATATTCAGCAGACTCATCAGATTCATCATCCAGCAGCAGAGGATCCAACAGCAGATATGACTTCCAGCCATATTCAGCAGACTCATCAGATTCATCATCCAGCAACAGAGGATCCAACAGCAGATACGACTTTCAGCCATATTCAACAGACTCATCAGATTCATCATCCAGCAGCAGAGGATCCAACAGCAGATACGACTTTCAGCCATGTTCAGCAGACTCCTCAGATTCATCATCTAGTAGAAGAGGATCTAGCAGCTGATACGACAATACAGATCCATCTTTCATCCACAACTTGAAGAAGAAGCTTCAAATTAGAATTGCCGCATCTGAACATGCATGATTCATCCACTTCTGTAGGTAAGTAAGGTATGATGTTTTCTAACCTTTAATCTTGAAATTCTTTTTAGATGCTAAAATGATGATATTTGGAACATATTCCACTATTTCACTATTCCCTTTCTCATTAAAAATTGCCAAAAACCATCAGTTGGGGAGGGGGGAATTTCACACTTCATTTTTTTTCTCATTCATATTACATCTTAACCCGCATAGTCTCCCCACAATAAAAACTACTACAAAATGATGAGCATATTAAATGACTTCTTAAAATGATTGATCTCAACCAAATGATTGTAAACACAAGAACCAATCATTAAAAAGAGATCTCCACAAAGTTAATAATGATTGTAAACACAAGAACCAATCATTAAAAAGAGATCTCAACAATGTAAATAATGATTGTAACACAAGAACCAATCATTAAAAGATGCAAATGCTTTGCAGAAAAAATTAAAGTTCTCCAAAGATGTGCAAAGTTAAAAGGAAGTCCACGATTGAAAGATGTTTGTTACACAAGAACCAAACATCTTGTACAAGGAAGCTCATCTAAGAAATAAATCAAATAAGTAATTTTAATAGCTTGCATGAGGACATGCAAGAGCTTCAGTTGGGGAGTATGTTGGGCTTCAAAATGTCATACAAATATCACTCATTACCATAAATTTTTCACCTATGCTACCATTATATCACTCATTATTCACTACCATGTCACTCCATTTTTCTTATTATTCACCATTAATGGGTCTCATTTATATCTTCCAAATATTATTTATTTTTAAGCATTTTTGAGAGAAATTCTTGATTAAATATTAGAAAATAATATATTTTACTTTATATATGGAAAGTGGGTTGTTTTGTGACATGTGTAGGTTCTAAGGAAGCTTCCAAGACACCTTTATGTGGCCTTGAAGGACCAAATTCGAATTTGAGAAGATAAACCTCATGGAGAAGATGATGATCTCATGGAGAAGATCAAGGACAAAAGAGGGTTATGTGTCTGGATGGTTGAGAGATGTATGGAACTAAAAGAGAGATTAGTGGATCATCATTCTGAGTTTGTTATCTCATTCCATTGTATAAATAGGAGTACAATCTCCATCATTTGTAATCTTATAATCTTAGAATCTTCATTTGTAATCTTAAGAAGTTGGTTTGTACATCATGATGGAGATTTTGAAATAAAGACTCATACTTTGATTTTGTTTCTTCTACATTTGAGTTCCCTTTGAAGTGGTATGCTTGTGGAGTTATGGAGGGCCCCCATGGCCTCACTTGCATGCTTATTTTAGGTATAATTTAATTTATGTTTCAAATGTATTTAGATGTGTGATGATTTCTGAATGAATATTGGTTTAATTCTAATCTACATATGGAGGGACACAAAGGAATTTAAGTTAAATTCCCCTTTTATTTGATCTTGAACTAAAACTGAATTTCATTCTCCATTTCTCATTTGAAGTTATTTATGCATTTCTTGTTTGAAGCAATGGTGATTGTGATATAGTAGAATTGTGAAGAAGGACAATCTGGACCTCCTTAGTTAGGAGCCTCTTCTTTTACATCTTCTGCATCATAAGCCATTGTTGATTAGTGCTCTTAGATTTATCTTCATGAAAGTAGTATTGTAGGGAAGGACAACCTGGTTCTCCTAAGTTAGGAGCCTCTTTCCTCATATATTACATAAATGAATTAGAAATATTTCTAGATCTATATATTTTAGATAGGCACTTCTAAGTTTACCTTCCCGGGTTGACATTAAATTAAACTCTAATTTGCATCTGCATTTTAGACCCAACACTGCCCCACCTTTGACAAACATGTGTCTAATTCCTCCAAATTATGAAGATCTATGTCTAACTTTATTTGTTGTGATTCAGATCCAAGTGTGAAGAGCTTAGCCCCTGCTCTCTTTCTTTCCTTCACTTCCCATGGGTGCTTTTGTTGCAAAATAATATGGACTATTTTCAAGAATGTTCTGCTGCTTTGACCATTATTTTGGTCTAGGAAGTTTTTGTGTGTGAGAGACCATATATTCTCACTAGCTCATGAAGAAATTTCTTTTTGTTATCTAGGATCTCTTCAAGACCCATCTTTTGACAAATCAATTCTCTTTATCATCCAATCATCATAAATCCTAGAATTAAAGTGCCTTCTATAACCAATCGCTCCATCTTTTCACTCTTGAATCTAAGCACTCGCCTCTTAACTTCGTCACAACTTCCTTATAATAATATTCGAATATCACAGTGTTCTTCTAATAAGTGACCTACATCCAGGACTGCATAGAAAGGAATTTAACAATGTTAGCAGAGTTTAGCAATCCTAATTCATTAAATTGTAAAACACAAATTTTGAGTGATTTATCAAGCCCATATTTGTGAAGGATGGCTCTTGATTCTCTAGGTAAGAGCCATAAATCTTGGGAGACTAGTAACTTGTCCAATGATATAGAATATTGATGAGCTGGTGTTGTCACAACTACTTCATCCATAGACTGAGCAAAGCCATGCCAGTTACCATCATGGTCAACCTCTGGTAGTGGAGAGAATCTATTGAACAGAAAACACTCCTTCTTTCTTTTAATTTTCCAAACTTGCTTATTAGTTACTATTTCATCCTTTGCTTCCAACCATGCCTCTTCTACTTTTTCACCATTGATTCCATATTTACTGTAGAGGGATTCAATATGTGGACAAATTTAATATGTTGTTCTGAGGCGATATCCCAAAGCATCCACATGGAGATTAGCCTTGCTCCCAAACGAAATGTATGTAAGATCCTAGTCTGAAGATGAATACCATGAATACCTAAAGAGAGCTCAGTTTTCTCAGTAAATTACTACTGAAGAGACAATCAATGGTCCTTCTGATTTTGTGACTGAGGGATTTCACCACATAATTGTACACTTCTTTTTATTCCCTGAGAGACAATGTACACTCTGAATGGTCATTTATGATATTTAAATAGTGAGCTACAATCCAATATGACACTCAACCTCCCTAAGAAACAAATTTTAGAGATGTTTATTGGGGCAAAGACATTATAAATTCTTCCCCTTTCCGATAGACAGAGATGGATATTGGAGTTTCGATCCCCTTAGAAATGGACAGTTTGCTCCAACAGATTATAGATCCCAGGATATTAAATCGGGGATCAATTTAAAATATTTGGCCCCTACTGATTTGAAATAATTCAGCGTCATGAGTCATGATTAGTGCACAAGGCTTTGGACCCCCTTCTTGATGTAATGACACTCTCGCTAACATGGATTTGATGCATGTTTCAGCCTCGCGAACTGTTGGATGGTGCATGGTTGATGACATGTTAATCTTCTTATTCTGGTGTTTGTAGGTAAATCCTAGCCTGATGCATCAATTGGTGTCCGTTCGGATCTTCTCCCAAGACCTTAGGGCTACCATTCTCTTCCTTGTAATTTCCACCCCGAAACAACAAATCAACTCTCATTCCTCTCTCCAAAGAGGTGGCTTCATTGTTGCAATAGAGTATGGTCAGTATTCAAAATCTGGTAGTGGTAGGAATGTGGCATGTGCTCTGTATAAGTCGGTGGCCTGTCGGCCTGAGTGTCTTCGACCTTGAATCTTTGTTGTGGTGGGTTTTGGTCCCACTGATCTATAACGTGATGCTTACTTCCTTCAATCTTCTATGCTCTTACATGACCCACTGTTTGACTGGAAAATTGAATTTTAGGCTCAAGTTGTTGTGCACTTGGTCGTTTGGCCCTTCTACCCTCATGGGTTGTTTATATGACACCTTCACATTTGCAAGTTAGTGGATTGACCACCCAATACTACTAGAAGCCCAAATCGACTGTGATCACCACCTAGTCTTTGGTTTCTTGCTGCAACCTGTCTTGATGCAGAGATTTGTGGTATTATTGAAAGTCGTGGTTGACCTTTAGGCATAGGCCTGTAACTAATGCAACCATGTAGTTTTGTTTTGTTTTGTTTTTGTTTTTGTTTTTTATTTTATATTACCTCACTGTAGATCAAGAACTTATCCTTCAACTCGCAGTGGAAAACTTCCAAAATATACCAACTAGGGTGATATTAAATACCACTAAATATGGAAATGTCGATTAGGGTGAGAATAAATCCCACTGAAGTTTCCTTCATAAAAACCCTCAGGCTGGTAGGACACTTAACTTTGATACCATTGTAATATCTCGAGCAATGAAATAATCAACCAATCTGGCACATCTAGGTGTTTTAGTTAAAAATAATTGAAATCAGAACACTGAACACAATTGGATCTGGAAATTCAACCTTTATTTATATTAATAAATGAAGAAATTGGTACATGGCCATACAATAAATTTCAAGCGCCTGTAATGGCATGCATGGCTTCTTATCAAAAGAGAAGACAAATGCATTGAAGCACAATCGTGGACCCTTGATGGATCCACCAAATGAAATAACACCCACAGGCTTTTCATATCTGGGATCAAACTAGAATTGGCCATGCCAAGTTCTCAAGAAGAAACACAACAAGATAGATAAACCAAAATGATCTAAATGTTTAGCTTTTATCCCATTTTATAGGTTTAATGTACTCTCTAAAGACCTTATTTTATTATTTTCCCTTGAAAACAGAAGGCAAATTCGATGGGCTAATATAATGGGAAAATAGCAGAGTAAATACCATGGACAGATTCCATCCATTTTGACTAGATCAAGAAAATAAATATTACATGTATGGAATTATGTCACGTTTATTGGGATTTTGTTACACTTTGAGATGATTCTGTTCTTCCAATCACAAAGTTAGTTGGAGGAGCATCCTAGTCCTAAGTTCTATTGTTGATCAAATATTCACACATGTGATGGTTGTTGTTGAACATGGCACACTTGTCTAAAACTCTTTTGTTCTACCCTTCACCATATTTATAAAAGGAGGATCCTTTTATATATAACAAGGTTACCTTGTTAATTTTCATTTATTGCATAATATTGAAATTTGAGTATTGTCCTACCAATTTTATTCTGCCTTATTACTTTTTCGAAGTGTTGATTTAGGATATGGTAATGCTTCTTGGTATTTTGTTTAGGTGTGTTTGTGGAATGAGTTGCTATTTCGCCAATAATTTTTGATGGTTCATTACATTTTACTACTAGAATTTAGCATTGTGACGTTGGAATGGTACACAAATCTATCCAACATCACATTATGACAAACATTCTCGCAATATTACAATGCATTGCAATTTTTCAACGTCGCATTGTGACATTACAAAATAAGGGTTTACTATTAGGGTTTATAATGTGAGATTTAATATTAGGGTTTATAATATTGGTATAATATTAGGGTTTATAATATTTTCTTGATATTAGGGTTTAATATTGTGATGTTGGAAAGATACAAAAATCAATTCAAGGTTGCATTGTGACAAAGCACTAATGCAATATGACAATTATTGTTGCAATGTTACATTAAATTGCAATTTATTCAACATCACATTGTGAAATTACAAAATGAGTGTTTCGTATTAGGTTTTAAAATATCAAGTTTAATATTAGGGTTTATTATTGGGTTTAATATAAGGGTTTATAATATTTGGGCTTAACATTAGGGTTTATAATATTGGTTCAATATTGGGATTTAATAATGAGTATATAATATAGGGTTTAATATTAGGGTTTATGATAACGGGTTTTATAATATTAAGGTCTATAATATTAAGTTTAATGTTAGGGTCTATAATAATGGATTTAATATTAGGATTTAATGTAAAGTTTCAATGTTAATTAGAACTTACTCACTTTATAGAATATTTAATTTATACTTACTAAGATTGAAACCTTAATAGTAATATTAATTTTAATATTAAACATTTACCATACACTTAATAATTATTATTGTTGATAATATATGTATATGGGCGTCATTTACCAGGGCCACAATTTCGTCTACACCGTGAAATTCTCATCGGAATTTGGTGAAAAAAAACCAATGAATCCAATATTGGGAGTGTTTGCATCGTCTTTTTATGGTAGAAATGTATTCAACACCATCAAGAACTCTTAAAGCACCAAAAATATTGAAGATTGATAGTTGTAACTAGAATTTCAAAAAAAAATTGCTGGACTTTTACAAAATTATGTCAGAATTCCATTATTTTCAAGCCGAAATTGTAGCGTCAATAGACTAAATCTATATATACAAGCTTATATTAATAAAATTTATTAATATGATTGTGCTAGTAATAAGTTAATGTTGCAATTTCTTGGGTGGCACCCAAGTAGTTCAATATACATTGCTAATGTTATATGTTGACTTCCTGGGGAAGATTTTGGCACATATACCAACTCGAAGGATTATTGGTTTTGTTAGTAGTTTCAATACGACAGAAAATAATTTATAAATGGTTATCAATTATGAAACCAGATTCACTAAAATGGGTCAATCTATCGTTAATTCGTCGAATCCAACATGATTTGTGCCAAATCGTGACACGTTGTGTCTGATTAGGACATAATCGAATCTGGATCATGTCCCAATCAGACACGATGTCTCACGATTTCTAGACATGAATCCGAAAGAAGTCACCCACATGGCATAAAAAAGGCGAGTTATTGTTGTTTTAATTCACTTTCACTTCTCTCGTTTGTTATTGGTTTGTTGTGAGGGGTTTGGAGCAAGGAGAAAAGGGTGTGGGAGAATTTTCAAGGAGATTTAACGAACAGGTAAGTGCATTTCCTCTCTATTTTTTTTCATTTTTATTAAAACAGTTTGCATATGCATTTCTTTTAGAAATTTGTGCTTTTTTTTTTAATAGTATTCATGGCACAATCAAGGGTAGCAGGGAAGGGGCAAAGGAATGGGAAAAATGTCTAGATTGGAGATTCCCCTCCTCCCCCAATTTCATCAGAGTCTGCTGCAAGTATTCCCTCTATTGCAAGTAATGTTGAGGGAATACATCCTCCTCAATCTAGCATTGAGAAATATCCCTTGTGAAAATATGTCACAAGAGAACAAGGGCCAAGCATGAAGGTGAAGGGATGAGGCAATGTGAATTATAGATGCAACTTTTTCCACAATACTTTCATGAGCACATATTTCTGTGTGAAAGGCCCTTTGTTGGCTTTACTAGGTTATGGAGTTGGAGCTTATACAAAAGTGACTTTACAAAAGAGGAAAGAAATGGAAAGAGAATCCAATGTTGGTATAGCAAATGTGGCTGCAAAATAAAAAAACCAAGAATGATGACCCCTTTCCATTTTTGAGGAAAGATGACAACAAATTCTCATTTGAGAGTTTTAGTTGGGGACAAGTAGCAAAAGTGAAGGCAATTTCAATTGGTGCAATGGATAGGATTTTTCAAAAGGAGAAACAGGAAGAGATTGATCTCACCATTGACCTTTTTTCTATCAAAACTTCATATCCTTTAATGTTGCATGCTCACCTCTATTTATTGAGATATGCTGAGCTCTAACTCAAGGGGATCCATTAGGGTATGTTCCTCCTGGTTCAGAGAAGCTTAGAACCACATAGTTGATGAAGGAAAAAAAAGAGGTGCAAAAAATGCTTGAGCTTATTAAAGCATCATGGTCAACATCTGGGGTTAGCATTATTTATGATGGATGGACAGATCCAGCATGACACCCACTCATTAATTTCATGGTGTCTTCATTGAATGGTCCAGTTATTTTGAAAGTAGTGGATACACTTAGAGAATACAAGGATGCACAATATATGGGTGAGTTGTTTATTAAAGTTACTGAAGATGTAGGTGTTGATTCTTGTGTGCAAATAATTATAGATAATGCACCTATCTGCAAGGGTGTTGGCATGATTGTGGAAGCTAAAATTCCACAAGTTTTTTGGACATCTTGCATTGTCCATTCATTGCACTTAACAATGGAATCCATTGCTTTTGATGTGCTTTGGATTGGTAACATTATTGAGGATGCACATCATATCCATCACTTTGTTCAAAATCATACAAATTCCCTCCCTATCTATAAGGAGTACAACAATCTATCATTGTTGAAGATTGCGGATACATAGTTTTCCTCTTCATTCATCATGTCAATGAGGTTGAGGGAGGTCGAGACTTCTCTTGGGGCCATGGTTATTTCAGATTTTTGGTATTTTTGGAGAATGATAGATCAATTAGCCTCTAAAGGAGTGAAGGAAACAGTGCTAGATGATACTTGGTGGGAGAGGGTAGATCTACTTATTCAAATCATGGACCCTATCATTTATTTACTTCGATTTGCAGATACAAACCAGCCCATCCTAGGAGAGGTTTATGAGGGATGGGATTCCATGATTGAGTCTGTGAGGAGCACTATTTTACAGAGTAAGTTCCCTGAGTATGAGACATCTCCAGGGACCTTCTTCACCACTATACAAAATATTATTGTTAGCATATGGGACAAGAATTGAAAAATATTACAACCATGAGTGGCTAAATGGTGGACCTTCCCATAGATTCCCTCCTCACATGGATGGGGATATTTCATAGGGGATGAAAGATGCATTCAGATAGGTTTTTCAGGATAGAGCATTGCTTGATGAGGTGGAGGATTCCTTTGTAGAGTTTTCCACTAGCACTGGTCGATTTGTAGGATATGATTTCATTAGAGACAGGATAGCTAAAAAGCCCTATTCTTGGTGGGAAAATCATAGGGAAACAAGCCCTCCTCTACAGCAGTTAGCCATGAGGCTCCGTTCTCACATGACTTCATCCTCTTGTTGCGAGAGGAATTAGAGCACATATGGGAATTTGTATAGTGTTAAAAAGAGAAGGCTTGAGCAGTCCAAGGCAAAGGCAATGGTGTATGTGCACACCAACCTTCGTCTTATTTATAGGAAGAGGGAAGAGTGGTTGAAGGGAAAGACAAAGATGTCAGATGTCTTTCCTCATGATATGGGTCTAGACAATAGCATTGAGTTGGCATTAACCAACATGGATCTCAATGATCTAGTGCTAGAGCCTGTCATATTTGATGATGGTGATACTATAGAGGGGTCATTCTCCACACCAACTGATGCAAAGATGACTTTGGATACAGCAGAGGAGGATGTGGCAGAGAAGAGTAGTGGTGACATGATGACGAGGAGAGTGATGCTAATTTTGATGATGACTATGGGGATTGATGACCCATGAGTCATGAGCTACCTACTGCCTTGAGGCTTGTATACTTGTAGTTGTTTTGTATTTTCTATTTCTATTTTCCATTCGCATTGCACTACCTATGTAACGCATTTTGATTTTGATGACATAATGAGAAAACTACAGCTATCAGTATCTTTATCTTACTATCTTGCGTTTCTCCTATTAGATCATAGATGAATTGAATATGTATTATGGATTTAGAATTTATCATTTATGTGACATGTCACCAATTAAAATTGCATTTGAATTTTGTATGCACTATCACTATGCATAATGTTAAGTTACTTTGTAAATAGTAAAACCTACATCTAAACGAAGATCTATGTTTGAAATAAATAAATTTGTATCATGAATAAGAATTTCTATTATGTATCATGTCTTGTTATGGAGGTCAACATGTATAGTGTCCTGTTCCGGAGGTCAACATGTTGATATCTTACACTCAATCCCGTTATCCGTCGAATCCCATCAGTCAAATCCCAAGTCCACGTGTCACATGACTTAAAGACCATTAATTTTTTTGGTTTAATTATTAGAATTTTTTTCAATCGTTTTTTAGACTTACACCTAAAAAATGCTCAACGATAGAGTGCATGCAAGCCAAGTATTGTTGGTTTTGTTAGTAGTTTCAATACGGCAGAGAATAATTTATAAATGGTCGTTTGTCTAAACCATTATTTTTTTTGTTTAATTATTATAATTATTTTCCAAACTTTTTTAGACTTACACCTAACAAATGCTCAACGATAGAGTGCATGCAAGACTTGCCATTTGTACGTACTATTACAAATTTATTGGTTTACAGCTAACCAATGCTCAACTATAGATTGCAACAACAGTAATGAAGTGTCGTTACTTACAATAGGGCATCAATTATGGAAAGCGTGTAATAATTTGTTATTTTTAATTTATTTTTGGAGTGAAGAATTTGTTATATTCTTCTAATGGATCATATTTTCAATATTAATTTATTTAAAATTTTAATTTTATTTATTCATCATTATAAATTTTTTAAAATTTATATAATATCATAACAAAATTACATGTTTGTTATTTTAATAACAATATTATCAATGGTGATTAGGTAAGGAGTTGAACTTAGGGGAAAGATTCTTAATGTTGTGCAGGGACCAGTAATTGATATAGTACTGGTCCCACCAAACCACTAGAAATTGAGACTTTTGCAACCAATATTTAAAGAAAGATAAATAACATTAAGTATAAATAAGTATTAATTTATGTCCAAAATTTCCCAATACATTGACTGGGCCCACAATTGTCCATAAATAGTATCTTAATACTTAAGAGTGCAAACCATATTGACCCAACTAGAAAACAAATAAAACGATAAATGCTTCCAAAATGGTCTATTCGAGAAGTACAAAGTAGCAGTCACTTCAACCCCCACTCATCAGAATTGAAGCTTTGTATCCCAAATAAATATCCATACATGCACATAATAAAAGGGAGTGTATGTCAGCGATAATTGTTGTGTTGTTCAACAACTAAACCCCCTATGTTCAATAAATGAAACCCAACCCAATAACATTTAAACCCACTTTGTTCAATAAATGACACCCAAACCCAATAACTGCAATAAATGACACCCAACTCACTCTATTTCTCATTAAAACAAATCAAAGCACATGGATCAAAAAATAACAAATTCCCAACCATTAGATCACATCAAATTAAATCCAGACCACACATTCAAAATGAAGCCATTGCAATCCATGTCCATCCATGTCCACCAATTAAATTCAAGTGCCAAAAACTATAAAAGAAGTTCAACCACTATTGAAATTGCATCTTATGCTTTCAAACTATTCACCAACCTTGAAGATAGAACATCACAAAATAGTTGCCAGTATATCCAGGTTAGTTATATCAATTACAACAAATTTTTCTTACAGTTCTGTTTTCATTTATCAGAGTTCTTACAATTTCAGTTCTTACAGTTCTTTCATTTCATAAATCAGAGTTCTTACAATTTCAGTTCTTACAGATTCAGTTTCACTTTCATGAAAATAAGAACACAGCCTACAGTTCTGTTTCACAATTCACGTATTTCTATTTCTATGATCAGACTTATAGACGTATTGATGTGCCCGGCAAGATTTTATTGAAAAGCATAATCAAATGACTACTATTTAAGAAAAGCTGACATATAACTAGGAGGATCAGACGAAAACAGACTGTAAGGAAAATACTGTTAAGGAGCACTAAGATATAACCACAAGGATATGACAAAAATAGATAGTAACAAAAAGACTGTTAAGGGGACCAAGTTATAAGTTGAAAACATACAGTAAGGAAAATACTATTGTCCATTTAGACGAAAACATACAGTAAGGAAAATAGAGTCCCCAGAAACAACATTTTATAATGATGATCCATCCGAGGCACTAGTCATCAGAATCTATGATTGGTATTATGAATGATCGGGAATCAATAAGAATCGAGGCGCCCTCACCTCATCAAATGCAACCATCACTGGGCTATCACTATGAAATGCATTCCTCGCATACAAATTAGTATCCCAACACACATATATGGACCTCCACTCATAGAGTTGTGGCCACCAACAATGTGTCCTCTCATTGTTGTTGTGGCCACCATAAGATATGTCAAAATAATCCCCACCCAAGTGTGAAATCATGCGAATGAGCTAGGGAACTACCTTAATAAGCTTTCAAGTGGTTAACATAGTGTCAAATCACCATAAAAATGCATGCAATAAGGCTAGTGCTCCATCAAGGGATGTTGTACACATCATAACAAAGTGGTTCATGTGTGAAATTCCCTCATATCTCCTAGGACATTCTAACTAGGAGACTTCAAACTTGAAATATCTAGACAATGTGAACAACGAGAAGGTAATCTAGTGCCCTCAATAAGAATGATCTCCAAAATTGCAAACCATAAGAAATTCAGCATCAAAAGTGCTAGGGTGCTCCATCTTAATGAAGATTAATCACAACCAAACCATGGTGAAGCACCCTTAATTTAACCATCATACCAAGAAGAAAATTATTAACACTTGAAACTTAGGGAGACCCTACAAGAAATGCATGAAGTGTTTAATAGTTGCTAAGCTGAGACAACCCAAACATGCCAACACTGCCAAATAATGAGGGTGCACCAGAACATCAAGATAGCATAGTAGCATAGTAGCATACCAAACAAGATGCTACTATGAGCAACATATGCCCCAGCTACTTTTATCATTTATCTTCTGGATGGACACTATATTAGCAAATCACTGAACCAATTTTTACTTGTTTTTCCTTGATGATACTTTGACGACTTTTAAGTTCAGAGGAGAACATAATGATCATAATAGGCTTTTATTGCAAGCACTTAGGGAACAATAGCTTCATGTTAAACTCGGTAAATGTTGCTACTAAAAATCTAAGTTTTCTTCCATTTCCATCCAATTACATCACTGCAGTGGAAACGTAGGGATGTGGTCAAGGAACAGGTTTGGAGAAAGGGATGTTGAGGCAAGAACTCTATTTGTAATCTTCGACTTCTGTAATAATACATATTCCAATGTCAGCAAATCACTTACAAAAAACAACAAAACAACATAACAATATTTTAAGTAGTCAAATCGAACAAGAGCTCTGTTGGGAAATGCATAACGAAACCAATCAATACAGTCATGGTATTTTAAGTGTAAAGGCAAGCTATCAAAACAACAATCACTGATAATTTTGAAGACATACAACAAAATGATTCTGTATATTTGATTTTCAAGGATATTAACATACATGTTGATAATTTCCTCTAATAAAGCAGAAGTATTTTTTCCTTGTATGAAAGCATAATTTACAAATATTCTAATGTCTAAATGCATGCAATAATTTTACAAGTTGTTCCATCTATGGAAAAAGGAAATTATGCTGCTCGTACAAGGAGAAGTGGCAGGAGAGTGACAAGGGGTGTGCAGTTGCGATGCACATCATCTGATGAGGACAGGACAACTGATGTCAATGTCAACAATGCCGCAGGGAACATTGTTGAGGATGACCATGTGACGGTAGCTGATGTTAACACACCATCAGCCATAGAACCACCATCAACAATAGTCGAAGGGGTAAGTTCAGCTAAAAAGATCAGTGCTAGAAGTGGATGTACAAAAGAACAAATGTTAGTTGCAATTGTGACATAGAGTTTAATGGATACTCAATTTGGGCATCTACAAAAAAACATGGTATTCCTCTCTCAATAATACATTATTGGATAAATGGACTGACTCATACAAAATGTAGAGGGACTCTTAGAGTTAAGACTGAGGAGGAGGAGGTCGAGGTGGTTGAATGGTGTAAAGAAATGGCCCAATTGGGACATGGGCTAGAGTTGATACAACTCAAATCCACAGTTGCTCAAATTTGTCAAGGGAGGCCAAACCCATTCAAATATGGGTTTCCTGGTAAATCATGGTGTTTTGGGTTTAAAAAAAGGCATCCATAACTTGTATTATGTAATACTGAGGGCCTTGACAAAGAAAGAGCACTAAATTTGCACCCTGTAGTTGTGAAAAAGTTCTATGACACACTTTCTAGTGCTTACAATAAACATTCTTATGGAGCATACCATATATGGAACTGTGATGAAACAAGCTTACAAGTAGGGAGGAAATTGCCAAGAGAGGGAGCCAAAATGTGCCAAAGATTTTGCCTAAGAGTAGGGAGTGGATAACTATTTTATGTTGTGTCAATGCAATTGGTACTTCAATCCCACGATTTTATCTATTCAAAGGTAAAAATCAACTGAAAAACTATATACAGAACTGTGAACCAGGTGCATGCATGGCTGCACATCCCCATGCATGGATGACTAAAGAACTATTTCTAAGTTGGATTTTTCACTTTGTTGCATTAGTATTAGGTGGCGTCTCACCTAATAACGGACACCTATTGATATTAGATGGCCATGGGAGCCACATGGTTGTACAAAAAATTGAGGAAGCAAACAATTTAGGCATCGACATGTTGACATTTCCCGCTCATACCACTCACAGACTACAACCCCTTGATGTTAGTGTGTTTGGCCATTTCAAGAACTATTTCAGGTCGGAGCATGTTGCATGGATGGCAAGGAATCCAGGGGTTGAGGTGAAAAGGTTGAAGCTAGTAGAGCTTGCAAGTAAAGCTTTTAAAAGGGATTTGACACCATCAAATATCAAGGCTGGCTTTAGGAGGACAGGAATATGGCCACTAAACTATGATGCTCTTATACATGATACTGGTTGTAGCCAAGCGTTTCATGTGGATGGTTAGGAAGAAGGGAATTCCCAAATAGGTGTTGAAGTGCAAGAAGTAGATGACCAAGATGATGTTGTTGCATAATATGATTTCCCTATCTAAAGGAAACTTATATGCTGAAGATGATGAAACTGTATGTGAAACACAATATAACCATGAACAAATTCGCAGTAACATGGAGATCGTTCCACCAAATCAAGAACATGAAACTCCTATTGATAATATTGTTAATGACATATGTTGAACATGGAGTTGACAATGACCAATTGACATTGCCAAGCCAAGTAACCCCACCTTCATGGCTAGCAGAAGCAATGATTAATATGAATGAACATAGTGTCTCAGCAACCAATGAAGAAAGCATGAACATGCCCTCAGAACTAGCAAAATTGAACAGTGAAATTGTTCATTCTTTTGCGGACAATAGATCAATGGAAGAAGATGAAGCACATAATGACGCATCAAATGAAGATAATGTTATAATTCAATCAGTTCCATCAAATACTGAAAGGGAAGTACCAAGCAATGACATGTAGGTGGGAGGGGTGGAGAAGACACTTACCCGGTTCCTAAAGCTACCAGTAGAGAGAGTATTAATGAAAAAAAGCAAGGTGCAGCAGGTAGTCCTTGTTTGGGTCGAAGCTCACAGTTACTCACCTCAGAGGACTATATAAACCCGTTAGTTGAGTCTGAAAAAAATAAATTTGAAATGCAAGAATTAAAACAGAAAAAGAAGGATCTAGTCAAGGAGAAGAAGGCAGCAAGGATTGTTGCAGCACAACGTCGAGCAGATGAAAGGATTGAAAGAGATAAAGCAAGGCAAGTTAAGGACTAACCAAAAAAAATACCATGACAGGAAAAGGAAAAAAGAAAGGCACAACAAATACTTGAAAACGAACAAGGGATGATCAATATGGTTGACAATGATACAAGAATAGCTAATTAAACCATGATTATTTCAAACTCATTGGACTCCATTGTAGATAATACACCATTATTCCAAGATCTCATAAACATTCAAGTGCCTTACTGTCAAACTGATGGTTTACCCACTTGCCTTTTTCCTACCAGAGTTGGTGTCAATTCTATGTATACTCATTCACACCTCCACTTAATGCAAGGGTCAGTAGTGCAAATGTGAGGTATGGATACTCAATACCTCCATGGTTGGAAGTTGCAAATTGGAATCAATCATATGGAAAAAATAAACCATTTCCTAATCAGCCCTTGACAGGTAGGCCAACCTACCTAGCTCAGGAAGGTAACTCGAGGAGTTTTGGCACTCAAGATTCTCAGGGCCATAAAGAATAGGGGTGTCATATGTTTCTGGTCGTAACCACATTATGATGTGGATTTTGGATGGATTATATCTTTTTCTTGTCACAGAAACATTTTGGCTTACAAGATAGGTTGTTTTACTTCATAATGTGTGCGACATTGTAGCCAAAATCCATTTTAGAAGGAACTTCTATAGTCTATTATAATGAAGAAATCTTACAATATTCTCAGGGTCATAAAGAATAGGGGTGTCATATGTTTTTGGTTGTAACCACGTTATGATGTGGATTTTGGATGGATTGTGTCTTTTCTTGTGACAGAAACGTTTTGGATCACAACCGAGGTTGTTTTATTGCTTTGAAATGCTAACAACATTATGGTTCTATCCATACATCATCTAAAGTACATAGAAATCAAATTGCAACCATTTCTCTCAATCTTCATTTAATATTCTTGCACAATTTGAGACATGCAATAAATTTGAAACTTGCAAACTTCTCTCCTTGGATTTCTCTCTCTCTCTCTCTCTCTCTCTCTCTCTCTCTCTCCTCTTCATATCTCTATATATATATATATATATATATATATATATATATATATATATATATAATATATATTATATAATATAATATATATATATATATATATATATATATGTATGTATGTATGTATGTATATAATCTGGAAAGAAAAAATCCTTATATTTCAGAAAGAGAAATATACATGTTACATCCTCTACATGGAACTAGAAGTGGCTCACAGTGCCTTTTTGTAAACTTGAATCATACACCAATCCTACTGATATGTTTACTATACTAGTCCATTCATGGCCAATTACAGCAAAAAGCCAAAAAGGAGAGGTCTAGCTTGTATATCCTAAATACCGTTTTATAAAATGACTTTGACAACAAAAAACTAGAAAACCAAAAGGGAAAAAGGAATTTAAAACCTAAAAAGAGGGACATCTCCTGAATCAAATGACCATCCAGGAATTCATGAGAGAAAATCTCTACCTTGGAGGGACAAAACTTCCTTAGACAACTTATCTATCTTTGTGTTGATTCCCCTGAAAATATGAGAAGCAAATTCTGCCTTCATATCATATATGTGAACCAAATCTTGGGGCATAATGGAGATAAAAGAAATGAGAAGAGTTTAAGTGAAGTACAATTCTTACTCCACACCAAGGAGGATGGTCTTAATTGGCCCCATCAAAAAAACCCCAAGGGATCTCGAAATCTAGAGGATGCATAATAGGATTGCTAGACTTTTCTTGCTTACGATCATACTAATATTATCTTATCAACTTCGCTATCATATATGAAACAAATTCCACTGGATTGGTTTGTTTTGGAAAATAATTTGACCTCTGCCCCAACAAAAGACAGATTAAAGAGGAAAAATACCTACTGAACTGCTTGGGATCTATTAATTTTTTCAAATGATGAGGAAAGCTGAAGCAATCATCCATATCCACACAATCTCAAAATCACTAATCAGAATGCTTACTAAGTTTATTCACATCCACAAGCTATCTCTAGTCCATTCATGGCCAATTACAGTAAAAAGCCAAAAAGGAGAGGTCTAGCTTGTATATGCTAAATACCACTTTGTAAAATGACTTTGACAGCAAAAAACTAAAAAACCAAAAGGGACAAAGGAATTTAAAACCTAAAAAGAGGGGCATGTCCTGAATCAAATGACCATCAAGGAATTCATGAGAGAAAATCTCTACCTTGGAGGGACAAAACTTCCTCAGATAACTCATCTGTCTTTGTGTTGATTCCCCTGAAAATATGAGAAGAAAATTTTGCCTTCATATCATATATGTGAACCAAAGCCTAGAGCATAATGGAGATAAAAGAAATGAGAGGAGTTTAAGTGAAGAACAATTCTTACTCCACACCAAGGAGGATTGCCTTGACTGGCCATCAAAAAACCCCCAAGGGATCTCGAAATCCAGAGGATGCATAATAGGATTGCTAGACTTTTCCTGCTTACGATCATACTAATATTCTCTTGTCAACTTTGCTATCATATATCGAACAACTTCCACTGGATTGGTTTGTTCTTGAAAATAATTTGACCTCTACCCCTGACAAAAGACAGATTAAAGACGACAAATACCTACTAAATTTCTTGGGATCTATCAATTTCTTCAAATGATGAGGAACGCTGAAGCAATCATCCACATACACACAATCTCAAAATCACTATCAACATGCTTACTAAGTTCATTCACATCCACAAGCCTATCTACAGTCCATTCATGGCAAATTACAGCAAAAAGCCAAAAAGGAGACGTCTGGCTTGTATATCCTAAATACCATTTTTTAATATTGTTGTACCCACATTTGCTTCCAATTTCGCATCCATGTTCACATCCTCTTTTGCATCAAATATTTGCATCAAATAATGCATCTATTTTTGCATCCACTTTTGTGTCAGGTTTATGCATTGGGTTTTGCATCTCGTTTTGTATCTACTTTTGCATCTACTTCCATTGTATCCATTTTTTTTCATCCAATTTTGTTTCGCTTGTTGCATCAATGTTTGCTTCCTCTTTTACATCCCTTTTTGCATCTTATTTTGCATATTTGTTTTTGTCTATTGTTACATCCACTTTTGTTGCGCCATATCTTGCGCCTACCATTGCAACCACATTTGCTTCCACCTTTGCATCCACATTTACACCCTCTTTTGTGTTGAATTTTGCATCGAATATTATGTATGTTTTTGCATCCCCTATTGCATCCACTTTTGTTTCATCCATTTTTGCATCTAATTTTGTGTCCATTGTTGCACCCATATTTGTGTCCATGTTTACATCCCATTTTTCATCTTATTTTGTATCCATGTTTGTCTCTTTTTTGCATCTAAGTTTGTGTCCTTTTCTGCCTCTGTTGTTGCATCCACATTTTCTACACCACAATTTATGCCAAGTTTTACACCTACCATTGGACCCATGTTTTCTTCCATTTTTGCATTCATGTTTGCATCCAAGTTTGCATTGGCAACTGAATCTGCTTTTACATCCACTTTTGTGTCAGATTTGTCATGTTGTTGTGCATCTACTTATGTTGCATCCACTCTTCATCCAATTTTACTTCTATTATTGCCCCCATTTCTGTGTTCGCTTTTGCATCCCTTTTTTGACACTCATCATATTTTCTGCATTAATGATATACCTTATGGCATTGACAATTATGAACAATTGTTGACAATGTCAATAATCTTGACAATGATGAAAATGAAGATGATGGCAATGATTATGATGATGACGATGCTAATGACCTTGGTGAATCTTCCCAATTTTTAAATGTTGTCATTGTCATAATCATAAGCATTATATTTGGTGTCATCATCATCATCATTATCATCATTTTCATCTAGGTCATCATAAAAAATAATAATGGCATGAAGGATGATGATGTCCATGATGACGATTACAACAATGATGATAGAAATTACATTAATGATGATGTGGGGATGATAAAAATGACAATGACGATGATAACGGTGGTGATGATGATCGTCATCGATCATCTCTCAAAAATAGAGTTATTATTTCTCTTACATATATCAATGTGTCCTAAACAACCCTTTTCTAGCACTGATCACATTTTATGGGTTGATGATATTTCTTACAACATCTATAATTATGAACAATTGCAAACAATGTCCATAATGATGATGATGATTATGATGATGGAGCTGATGATGATGGCATGAATGGTCATTATGATGATGGATGATGGTAAGAAAGGGTACACTCCATGCATTATAAGTCCTAACCTAATACTGCGAGGTTCATCTTTGAATTTTCTTGGCCATTTTTCCTCTATATGTTTCATTGCTTTGGAGTCCATAGGAATTCACATGAATCCATCTTTACTCCTATTCTTTGCATGCCAATCCATCAATTGTGCAAAAGATTTACAACAAAACATCCGTTGTAGTCTAGGAATAATTGGCATGTGTCGTAAAACCTTATTTGGAATTGTAGAACTTTGTACATCCGTACAAAAATCTTTTCTCTTTGCAAACAAGGCATTCTTCATTGTCTTTATATTCATCTCTATATAAGATGCAATCATTTTTACATGCATGAATTTGCTTATATTCAATCTCCAACTTAACTAACAATTGACGTGTTTCTCTACAAGTTGATAGCAACACATTATCTTCAGGGAATATTTTATCCTTTAGAGCCCTATAAGTTTTTTTTTCAAACCCACATGTTAGAAACGTAATTTATAACGTTGTTTATACACCATAATGTAAAATCCACCACAAATTAAATTAAATGAAGTTATTACTTATATTCTAATTGAGGACACAAATTGACAATGCAAAACTAGAAAAGTAATTCAAATTACTTTAGTAAGTTAGTGAAGCTCTTGTCTGACCAACCAAATATTGACTTGATTTCCAATAATATTAATGTTCATGAAAGCTTGGATATTCTACTTGCACCCGATTTGAACACCACTCTCTTTGTTGCTTGCTTAATTAATTCATTGATGTTGATATCATCATAATTATGTTGGTGGTAACTTCCCTCGATATCAACATCATCATTATTATGCATAGGATCATCACCCTCATCATTGTTTCCATCCCCAAAGAATCTTGTGAGAATTCCGTTCGATCCTTCTTCATGCATTACATTTCCATCAACATCTCTACTCTGAGCAGTGGATGGCATGTCATCATTGTATGCTAATTTCATCAATTCCTCAAATTTTTCACATGGTAGTGCTCTCTTCAATGCTTCTCTTCTTCTCCTAGCATGGTTTAAAGGATGAATTGGATCATCTCTTTGAATTCTTAATGGTCTAGTTGGATCTTGATTATTAGTAGGTGTATCATCAACATCGTTTACCTATAATTAAATGCAACTATTATTTAATGTTAGATAGCAATTACTGTATAAAACATGGATCCATTTCAAATATATACGCAATAAATTACCCAGCAAAACAATATTATACATATATACAATAAATTAAAAATATTACATTTGAACACATTATTTTAAAAACAAGCCACATCAATTTCATATTCTTAGACCTTAGGAACATCCAAAAACAACAATTGTCTCAAATTATTCATCCATTCATGTAGTATCATCATGATCAACCTCTTGTTCATTGTGTTGATTTTTTATTTCATTTACAAAATCCATTTTCATATCCTCTTCTAGCCATTTCTTTTTGTGTGATTTAATTGTACAACATAGGCCACATCCATATGCAGGTATTTGTATTGGTCTATCAAAATGATTAAACTCCATGTTTGTTCTCATTCCATTGCCAACCTAAAATAATTGATACATGCGTTATTTTTTCCAAGGTTAGAGATTAGACTATATAATGTACTTATATTGTCCATTAATTTATAGCTGAACTTATTTATAACACCCACAAAGTATAACAATTGTATCAAAGTATTCATTCCATGTATTATCATCATGACTAACCTCTTATTCATTGCCACCAATTTCTATTATATTTGCAGACTCAATTGTCATATCTTCTTCCACCCACTTTCTCATGCGATGTGCTTTAACAATATGGGGTCCACCCTTGTGTACATATTTTGGTTGTTTTACAGTAAAAGGGTTCAACTTTGTATTTGTTGCAAACATATTTTCCACCTAAAATAATCAACGACATGCATTATTTTTTTTCAAGTTTGAATAATAAACTATATAAATTACTAGGTTTAGGAAAACAAGGATCAGAAACTAAATCTCATTTTATTATATTTCATAAATTAATGTAATATTTAAGTACGTGATGTCCTAAATCATGTTGTGTGTCTTCATTGGAAATAAATTCATTTGTTTCCATGGCCTCCCCTAGCACCTGCAATACACAACAATGATAACAATTTTTATTAAAGTCACCTATGGAATTGTTATAGTCTTATCTCTTATGCCATTATTTTAACCATTCTAATTTTCATGTTAGCTATTTGCATTTTTAGCTATGAAATTCTCCACCATTGTTGTGACACTCTTATGATGATGATTGAATCCGAGTTGAAGTCTTAACTTTTCATGCAGATCTACACTTCTGATTATTAGGGTCATATGTATTGAATTTTGGACACTAGTTTTTATCGTGGATATCAAGTTGCTTATCTAGTTTGAATGTACATTAGGAGCATAGCAGTACTAGACTCTCATGAAATTGTTTGAATCCTATGGAGATTTCGATATTTACCTAACATTAGATGTTGAACATATTATACTACCATGTCATACATGTGAAGCATATTTAATATATGTTAGATGATCTAAATTACACCTTTACATTAATATTAATACACAAATGATATTTTTTTCTTATTGGAAAAAAAACACTATGGCATTTCCAACCTAAGTCAATAATGACTAAAATAATTATTGCATAAATCAATAAATCCTAAAATTATGCCTAAGTGATCTATTCCTCCCAAAGAGACAGGAGTAATGTATAAATGGTACAACTATGGGCACTACAATGTAAACAACACATGTTCAAACCTTTACAGGGGTAGAGCCTTTATGCACATTGTGCATGAGGGAAGGTGTTTGATATCTTATAGCTGGTTTCCCTTCATCACCAAAGTGGATTAGGTTATGATTGGATTGGAAAAGCAACCCTTATTTGTTCCTTTCAGTTTTTGAGAAATCTCAAGTTCAACTAGTGCTAGTAGATGGTTTCAAAGATGTTTGCTATGGTTTTTCAACAAGGTCACTAGACCCCAATGTAAGATACAGACTTCATATTTGTTGAAAAGTAAAAACCCACATAGCACCGAATAGATCATAAATTACTACCTAGAGAACTTAGACTAAATTAATCATGGAAGTAAAAACTACAACCAAATTAATCATGAAAGTAAAAACTACAATTGAAAAAAAAACATGCACTTGGTAATATACTAGAATTAAACCTCACCCAATCCAAAGTTGATGAATAATATGCTAAATCTTTAAGTTGAATGGACAATTTATAGCAAAATGGCCCATCTCATGACAATGAAAGCATTTCACTTTCATCATGTCTTTCTTCTTACATCCATGGAAAGAATGTGATTTGGAATGGGAAGCTTTCCCTTTCCCCTTCTTTGCCTTCATCGCTAAGGCACCATTCTCTTCATTATCTTTGATGAATATCCATCCCTGGTGTTCCTCCTTAGCTCCTCCTACATCAAATTCGATCACAGTTGTTCCCAATTTGGCAGCTTCTCCTGACCATTGACAAAGTCTGATAACTATGCCAACTCTTTGGGAGTCCCCAAAGAGCAAGACTCGTCATATCATCCTTGGTGACCGTGATTCCAACACTTCCAAGTTCATCATGACATTGAGTGAACATTGTCAAGTATTTTGGAATAGTCTCGCCTTTCTCCAATTTAATTTTTCGCAGTTTCTCCTTCAATGCCAATTTCCTTTAGTTATTGTTGTTATGGTACAAGTCTGTCAATGCTTTCCACATAGCATATGCAGTATCCTTACCATGGAGACTCGACACAATGTGGTTTTGAACTCCCTCAAATGTTATCCATCTCGCCTACGCCACACACTTCTTCCATTCAGCCAAATTCTGTGCATCCAATGTTGTTGGCTTTGGAATGTCTTGATCAATGAATTACTTTAAGCCATTATCCTCTAGAAAAACCTCCATTGTGTCCCTCCAGGCTACATAATTTGAACTTCCTTCCAAGGCATGCTCAGGACTCAAATTGTAGAACACCCTCTATCGATCCTGAAGTATGTATTGTAAATTCAAATTTCACCAATAACCCAAAACTCAAAACTTTGAAATCTCCTCTAGTATATTTAATTCAACTGTGATACCATGTATAATTTCTTGTAGATTCATAAGCTCATGCAATTTACTAAACCACAGGACACGAATCTACTTCTACTTTCAACCAGCGGAAGCCAACAGATCAATGAAAACAATATGATTGATATTTACAGCTCAGTAAATCATACAACTAACAGTACAATGTCCCTGCACTCTAGTCTCAATTGTATCTTTCTCTGAACTAACATGCATAGGTTTCTCATGAGGGAATCTTCACTTAGCTGGAGTGACACTTATGGATGCACTAGTGCACCAACTGAATGTTAGTCCTCTATTAGTTCCACAAACAGTTACAACTAATTTAAGTGACCATAACTTAGTAAACTGAGTTAATCTAATTAAAACTCAAATAAACTCATCTTGGACCCCTAAACTTTAGGGAGAACATATACATGACTATAGAAAGACTTCTAACTCGAAATTCCTAAGCTAATTAAGTTAATTACACTTAATTAACTATTTACAAGTTGCTATCATAATAGAATTCGATTTTAATTCAAAGCTTAATTCAATGACAAATGAAACTGGAATTTCTTGTTGCCATTTCTCAACATGTCACAAGAAACAATGTTTTGTGATGATAAGTGATTATGTTCTAGGTCATCGAGTTGATTGATATATATACCTATCCAAAGAGGATCAAATAACTTCCTCTCATGCTGACTTGTTCAAGGAGGGTTGACTTGGTCTTGTGTTAATTCTTTGACTCAAAATAAAAATTCTTTTCTTTTTTCTTTCAAAAGTCCAAATGGGACTTGACTCAAATACATTTCTATTGACTCAAAATAATTTATTTTTGACTCTATAAGCATGAAGAACATGCTTTGACCAAAATGAAATAATAATAATGAATATAATAATAAATATCAATGATAAAAATTACATTTTATTGCATTATGAAGACTGACACTAGTTACATTTTTTAACACTCCCTCTAAACTAAGGAGGTATTCATAATGACACAACAAAGTACTCTCAAGTTGAAATATTCATATAAGAAGGGATCTAGATTGATAAGCATCAATGATTACTTCCATCATCATAGCCAGCATTATTAAAATAGCAAGGCCTTGACTAACAAGTTCTATCTCTCCATTAGATCATAAAATAATGTTGGGAGGCATAAATTTGGATACCACTACCTCTCTAGGCACTTACCCCACCAGGTTGTTCATTGGGTATGTCCTCACATTATCTTTCCTAATCCACTATTATAATACTTGACACTAAAAAATGTTGATCCTCATGAGTATTCTTATCTTGGATTAATGTATTTGGCTTATGGTGGTTATTCTTAGTCAAAGTGAAAACTCTCAAAGAATATCCGTCCCAAATGTTCATCCAATTCACCATTCTCCCTACGCGTGTCTTTACTAGGCTTACGACTATTAATCCTGGCCATAGTACATGACACATGATAATATGGTGTCCACTGTCACTCCCTCTCAACCAGGGAAGAGACATCCACAAGCATAAGCGTTTCTCAAGAATACCCATCCTTTTCATAGAAAATAACATCATTAATTCATTTTTATCACATGACACCTTTATGATTAAGCATTCATAGATTTGTGGCAAAATATTTTCCCTTTTTCCATTTTTGATGAAAGAAAAGCAAAAAGTGAAAGCCAAAATCATTAAAGATACACTAGAATGATGTATTGAAGTCTAAACTCTAAGGTTGAAGTGGAAGTTCATGTAAATGTAAAGAAAAAGAAAGGAAAATAAGGCCAAATGAATAGTAACTCATGTATTCAGTCCCTCTTTGACTAACATATGAATATATACACTCCTAGTCACACTTGTGCACATGTTTGTGATGATTAAATCACAAAGTCCTCTTTTCCCCTTTCATTTTCACTTCATCATTTAAGCACCTAATTGAGTATGTAGGGAATTTTTGTTGCCTAAGGGTTTCATGTCTACTCTTGGTTTACTTATGTCACACTACAGTCAATTTATGTGATGGAGTGAAATACTTAAGTTTGTGGAGTTATTAGAACAATGTATTAAGTTAGTCACCACAAACACATGTATTACATCTCATTTTATCGACATGTGTGCGTTGGAGACTCATTGCTTTAGCTCTTTAATGGAGACTACTTTAGGGATTTGATGGTATAACTTACAAAATGTCTTGGTAAAGATTGTGATTCATCCTTTATTTTCCTCAAGGGACTTGATAATGTTGAAGTCACTCCCAATAATCCATGGATATGAGAAGTATAAATTAGTTGTGGTAGCAATCGAATTGAGAAATAGAGGTTTTCCATTTGCGATATTGGAGTCATAGACATTGGATACATGGCAGTAGTCTTCAATGTCAATTAACTAAAATTGTATTATCATAATGTGAAAAGAGGTAAACATATTAATAACCTTGATGTCCTGATCATTCCAAATAATAGTCATTCCACCCAAGTATCACTAAGCATCAATCACTACTATTTGGAAATTCCTCCCCCATTTTCTAATTATGTGAGGTAGAAACTCACTTAATATTTTTGTTTCTTGTATCAAAATTATTGATGGGTGCTCTACGTACCATTTTCCTTTTAGGAATCTTTGTTTTCCTTTACTATTGAGTCCCCTCATGTTCCATGAGGCTATTTTCATGGAGAATTTACACACAAAGAAGGTATAATGTGACTAAAAGAAGCATGTTTCAAGATTTAAGTTCTTGGACAATACCACTTCGTGACTCCTATATTTCCTTAACCCAGGACCGAATGGTGAACTTGATGGCCTTAAGGGAAGTTGACCGATGAAAATCTCAAAAAGAGGTGAATTTTTACTTTATCACATACAAGTTAGTATACTAAAAAAAAATATCCATAACAATTTCATCAAGAAATGAATCATTACATTAAAAGACAATCTATAAACCTTTTGGCAACTTTTTGCTAAACCATGCCCAAAACCAACATATTTAATATTAATATTTAACAATAATATGGACAATAACATATTTTCATAAAATGAATAACATGTTATCAAGCCTAAGAAATGTCACTAAAAAGCATGCAACTAATGGGAGTGACCACTCAAGGCCACCATAAGACAATTAGTCTATTAAGACCAAGATTTATGGGGACAAAGATGTTCAAAGGACAATGGCAAACTCATTTTAACTTTCTTGTTTTATTAGGTGCAAGTTGAACATCTCAAGATAAAATCAAGAGCATAATGAATTTTATTGCATTAAGAAAACCAAAGCACATTCTATAACTTCGCAACGAAAAGCTATATAATACCCATCTCAATGACACAACACATGGCATTAAGTTTTTTTTTTTTATATATTATTTAAACTTTTAGCATAAAATCACAAACTAGCATGAATGGAATATTTAAAATCCTTTTTTATAAAAACTAAATATATTTTTTTTAGAAAATA
>APFE030494784.1:0-15668 GCA_000404065.3 Pinus taeda | reverse complement strand
GAGCCCTCTCCTCGCCTAGTAGGGCTAGCTACTTGGCTAAGTGTGGTTTGTGGTTACCCTGGCATTGCGCTCCTTTGGCCTGAGGTTCAATCCAGGTGATAACATAGTGGCAACCATAATGGGGAAGAAAGATAAGAAATTAGTCACCCTAGTAAGATGTTTCATTTGAATTATTAAGCTTGGGGATGATGAGTATTAGAATTTAATAGGCTAAATTGGAAATTTGTAAAGCAGTATCTTAATTTTCAAAATTAGACATACTAGCTTCCTGAAAGTACACCAGATCCAATCCAGATCTGAATCCGCCAACCATTGTCAGTGATCCTCATAAAATTTGGTGAAAATATAAGAAAGATGCAGAGAAATCTAGTTTAGGTGGAGAACAATCAAGTGAGGATTTCATTCCTCGAGTTAATTCAATCTCGGGAAGGTTAGACACTTTGCAAGACATTGAGTTTGATATTAATTTTGAGCAGAGTTTATTTCGCAGTAAATCTTTAAGTTGGATTGGTTAGGAAGTCGTTGATTCCTCTATATCTCTTTATAACCCCGTTGATCACTTGTTTTTACACAATAAATCAGGGTCACAACTTATTCACACTCTTGATCATTTGCAGAACCTCTCTTCAAACTTAAACACTTGGGTGCAAAATAAGACTCATAGGCCATCTTTTGATTTTCAAAATACTTCCATTGCATCTACTACCACTCAAAATATCTCTCATCTTCTACCTTCTTCACAGATTGTTCATACCACTCATGCTGTCATTAATCCCCCTTTGATTATACTAAATATCCATTCCTTGTTTTATATCCACCACCTCCCCCACCTTCAGTTATGACTACCCGATATGCACCCCTTGTTTTTCCTAAAAATCCTAGTGCCATGCCCCCTGATTATCAAACCAAGATACCTTTCTTCAATGGCACCCAAACTATTATAGCTCAACAACACGTAGACAAGATGAATTATTTATTTGACCTCCATGAAGTTGAAATTGAAGATGTGATGATGAAGCTGTTTGTACAAATTTTTGGAGGAGAAGTTCATAAATGGTTCAGAGCCCTACCAGTAGCCTCTATCACTACTCTCCTTGTCCTCCAGAGGTAGTTCCTAGATTGGTGGGAGGTAAAGAAGAATCCCCTTCAGATTTTGTTTGAATATGAGAACATCAAAAGAAATGTTGGCGAGAGTGTGCAAGACTATTGTGTGAGATTTAATGCAGTATACAATGCTATCCCTGCAAATATCAAACCACTAGAGGGATTGGCTTTGCTTAAGTTTCTAGATGGATTTGATGCTGATATGGCATATGAGTTGCGTGAACGTGATCCTACAACTCTAGAAGACATGAAAAAGAATGTTGTGAGCATATAAGTGAACTTGTTGGCCAAAAGAGCAAGAATGAGATCAGAGAAAAGAGTGATCATGAAAAAAGAAGCATCTACTTCAGATGTAAAAATGGATACATTGATTTGGAAAATGGAAAGGATGGTTGACTGGTTGTCCATCATAGATAGACCTGAACTGCAAATCTGGAACCCAAACTTTAGAGGGTAGTAGCAGCCCCAATTTTGAATCAAGCAAAGAGAGAAAAAAGCATTGGAACTACCAGTGCAACAACAACAACATATCTGAACTCCCTTACAACAGAATTATGTTCAAGGAGTGGAAAAAGAAGAGGAGGAAGATTCGGTAGTTGAAACAAATCACTTCTTCACTGCAAATGGTATGCTTATATTTCTGAATGAATATGAGGAGTATGCATAGAGTTTCGACATTCTAAAGGATGAGGACTACATATTAGCAAATGATGTTGTTTTGGAGACTGAATTTGATGATTATTAGTGTGGTTACATGAATGCTTTAAGCGTACAGTAGAGACAATATCCTTTGAGGACTAGAGATGTACTGGTCAGTCCTATTCAGAGGAAGAAGGATATTTAGTCAAAGAATGATCTCTCCAAAAATCAGAAAAAAAGGAAAGGAGCATGCCAATTAGAATCCTAGCAAGGTAAATTTAAACAAGTACAACTGCAAAAGAGAAAGACAATCAGAAAAAGGATAGTGCAACGAAGGAGCAAACAGATAAGAGGGATGTCGGTGTCAAAGAGGTAAAAAAAGTCACATATTTTAATTTAGAAAGTGAAATTGATAAATTAAAAGTGTCCATTCCTTTGACCAAGCTTGTTAGGAGTAGCCATTACAAACACCATGTGTCTAGAATACTGCAAAATGATCCTTTTTCTAACATGGTGAATGTTAAGGCTGATCACCCTAAGCTTATTTTTGGTCCATCTATAGAAGTTCAGCTAGAAGATAGTGAAGTCCCACCCTTTTATTTGATTCTTAGACTGCATGAGTATGTTCTTCATAATGCTATTCTTGATTCTGGAGCTTCCCACAATTTGATGCCCAAGGCTATCATGGAAAAGTTGGGCCTGGATATCACCCGAAAATATCATGATTTGTATTCATTTTATTCTGGTAGAGTTCGCTGCATTGGTCTCATCAATGATTTGGTGGTTTCCTTAGATCAAATCCCAGCCAAGAATGTTTTGATGGACATGGTAGTAGCTGATATACCACCTTGATTTGATATGTTGTTTTCTAGATCGTGGGGAGCCAAAATCAAAGGCACTTCACAACTTGACTTCTCTTATGCTACAATCCTTGTTTTCGGTCAATTGAGGAAGTTGTATTGGGAAAAGAAGATGAAATATATGATCACTAGTAAAGAGAAGCCCATAAATCATCCAATAAATGTTGTACATACAGATTTACAGTCTTTTGTTTTGTACACTGATAGTGGATTGAATGATGTAGATATTCAGGTTGTAGAAGTAGATGTTGTACTAGAAATTTCTGAAGGTTTTAGAGCAGTTCTTAATCAAGAAAAGAAAAAAGTGGCAATTCCTTCTGAGCAACTTTCACAAGAGCAGAAAGTCAACGAAGAACAGAAAAATGAAGCAACCAACAAAGGTAAGATTGAAACAAAAGAATAATTCCAACATTTGGAAGATGAAGACAACCTTTGGAGAATGAACTTTGATGGTGCTTTGGGTAAAGATGGTGTAGGCATTGGAATTTGGATTTGAAGTCTTGTTGTTCAGTCAGACAATGTTCCAAGTTCCTATAAATTAGCTTTCAATTGCTCTCACAATGAAGCAAGGTATGAGGCATTGATTACAGGTCTAAAGTTTTGAAGAAGCTAGGTCTAAAAGGGATTTCTGTTTATGGTGATTTAGAGCTAGTGATTAAACAAGTCAAAGGAGAATATCAAGCAAAGCATCCGCGGATGAGAGCTTATAGGAACGCAGTCCTGAATATCTTGAAAATGTTTTCAGAATACACATTGACAACAATTCCGAGAAGTCAAAACATCATTGTTGATTCACTTACTACAACAATGAGCAATCTGAAAATTCCAATGAATTCTAGCAATAAATTTGAAATTCATGTCAAACATAGGCCTACTGTTCCTGTTAATTTGAGATATTGGCAAGTTTTTTGGGATGACAACGAAATTAATTCCTTTTTGCAGAATGAATGGAAGTTTAAGAATGCTTTCATTGATGATGTTTGTGATTCTGATGAACAAGACATTGAGGTAAATCAGATGGACATTTTACAGCTGAAGGATAATGTTATTCCTAGAGGTCTTATACCTTTAAAGGAGTTGTTTGATCAAGATGATGCGGCGAAAAAACCAACCTTGGTTCCTACTATCAAAGGAGTTGAAGATGTAAACATTGGAACAGTGGACCAGCCCAAGCTTGTTAAGCTATCAAAAACATTATCTCCTGAATCAAAATCTATGTTAAGCTTCTTTCTGAATTTTCTAATGTTTTTGTACGAGATTACTCAGATTTGAAAGTATATGACAAGAACATCATTCAGCAAACCATTCCTATCAAGCCGAATCAAAAACCCTTTAGACAAATGTTGAGGAAAATTAACCCAAAGCTGCTGCCATCCATCGGAAAGAGGTAAATAAATTGTTTAAAGCTAGTATCATTGTTCCAATTAGATTCTCTGATTTGGTTTCAAATTTGGTCCCAGTACGAAAAAAGACCAGAGATATAAGGTTGTGTATTGATTTCGGGAGCCTTAATAAAGTATCCCTGAAAGATAATTATCCTCTTCCTAAGATGGACCATATTCTGCAAAGAGTAGTTGGAGCATCATGGATGTCATTACTAGATGGCTACTCAAGCTACAATCATATTTTTGTGCACGAAAAATACCAAGACAAAATTGCCTTCACAACACCATGGGGGACTTTTCAGTATGCCAAGATGCCATTTGGGCTAAAGAATTCCAGGGCCACTTTTTAACATGCTATGGATATATCTTTTGCTAACGAGAAGGATGTTTTCTTAGTGGTTTACTTAGATGACTTGACAATAGTTTTCGGTTGTGATGATGAGCACTTACACCACCTGAGGATTGTTTTTCAGAAATGCAGGGAGTTCAGGATTTCTTTAAATCCAAAGAAGAGTCTTTTTTCCATGGAACAAGGTAAGCTCCTTGGTCATATAATTTCCAAAGATGGTATTCACATTGATCGTTATAGGGTGGAGACAATTCAGCAGATAGACTTTCTGTGCAACAAAAAGGAGATCCAAGCCTTCAGCGGTAAGATGAACTTCTTACGTAGATTTATACCAAATTTGGCTGAGCATTTGCATGACTTAACTAATATGTTGAAGGACGACAGCACTGTGAAATGGACCGAAGATGCCATGAAATATTTCAACTTGGTAAAGCTTGCTTTGACTAGAGCCCCCGTTTTGATCAGTCCCGATTATACTCATGATTTTATTATATTTTCATTTGCATCTGAGCACACTTTGGTTGTGGTGTTGATGCAAAAGAAGGATCAAGTGGAGCATCCCATTTCATTTTTTAGTCAGACTATTAGAGATGTTTCTCTTCGTTGTAACATCATTGAGACATTGAGAAACAAGCTTTGGCTCTTATAAAGGCATTGAAGGATTTTTGAGTTTACATTTTGCATTTGCATACGATAGCATATGTTCCCAATGTGGCTGTCAAATATGTCCTCATGCAAACTGATCTGGAAGGAGGAAGAGATAAGTGGATAGCAACGATGTTAGAGTATGATCTTGAGATCAAGCCCACAAAATTGATCAAAGGTAAAGGCTTGGAAAAACTCATGGCTGAGTCGAATATTCAATCTCTAGACATAAATCTTATTGTAGCAATGTAGGATGATGAAGATGTCGGTACACTCATTTAGGTATTAGATATGTTTCTCAACTCACCTTAGTATTTTGATATAATATATGTTCTTCAGCATCTTTATCCTCCTCCTGGAATATCGAGAAGTAAAGGTAGATCACTAAAACTGAAGTTTGCAAAATTATACATTTTAGATAGTGCTCTCTATTGGAAATATCTGGGAGGGGTTCTTCTTAATTGTTTGGTTGAAAATGAAGCTCAAGAGGTAATGAATGATTTTCATAGAGGAGATTGTGAGGGTCACTTGTTTTGGAAAACAACAGCTAATAAAATCTTGAGAGTAGGGTATTATTGGCCATCTTTGTTTTTAGATTTATATAAAACAGTCATGAGCTATCATGAATGTCAAGTTTTTCAGGGAAAAAGGAAGCTGCTTCCTCTTCCTCTGAAGCCAGTTGTAGTAAATTCACCTTTCCAACAGTGGGGGCTTGATTTCATAGGATAAATTCATCCTACATCATCAACATAGCACAAATGGATTTTGATAGCTACCTATTACTTCACCAAATGGATCAAAGCCATTCCAACAAGGCAAGCTACAGATACAATAATTATTTTAGAGTCCAATATCTTGTCTTGTTTTGGTTGCCCTCACAAGATTATTACAGATAATGTAGCAGAGTTTAAGTCAAAGAAAATGGTCGAGTTTTGCGACAAACATAACATCACAATGGGTCATTCCACGACATACTATCCGTAGGGCAATGGACTAGCCGAGTCTTCAAATAAATCCTTTGTAAACATTATTAAGAAGATGTTGGAGGCAAACAAAAAGAATTGGCATCGAAAGTTTGTCAGTGCTTTGTGGGCCAACAGAGTGAGAAGTAAGAAATCAATAGATATGTCGCCTTTTGAATTGGTTTATGGTACTGATATAATGTTTCCCACATCCCTTGTAATCCCTGTAATGAGATTATTGCAAGAAGTTGGGAATGAAGAAGATGATTTTCAATTCCGGATCAATCAAATGATTCACCTTCAACAAACAAGGGAAGAGGTTTGTCAAAATGCTTTCCGGCTACAAGAGAAGATAAAGAAAATTTGTGACCGCAAAACCAAGGCAAAAAAGTTTCAGCTAGAAGATGTAGTGCTGTGACGGGATGCACGAAATGAAGAAAAAGGGAAACATGGTAATTTTGACAATCTGTGGAAAGGACCTTATAAAATCTCGACTTATCGAGGACAAAATGCATTTTTATTAAAGGAAATGGATGGTCAAGAATGCTCAGGAGGACCAGTGAATGGTAGACTCCTAAAACACTATTATTTATGATGCAACTTGCTTAAGCTGTTTCACTGTCATTGTATATACTAGTTTTCTTTCCTTGCAAGATTTGAAGTACAATGTCATTTGAGCTTGGGGCCCAAAGTGAAGGCAATAAATATTAAATGCTTTGTGCTATGTTTAGTTTGTTTTTGAGTCTGTCTAGATTCGGTTGTGAGTTAGTTTTTAGTTTGTATCAAATCATTTTTCAAAAATTTCAAAAAGTTTTCAGTTTTTCATTTCTTTGACCGTATTGGCCCAATCAACTAGGAACTTGATCTCTGGTGTTCTTGACACGGCCAAGGAGCTGCCATCCACAATAAGGCCAATGTTAGTGTCAGTAATTGCATACTTCCATCAGGGATCAAATCTACTTTTTACATTTTCATTTTAGGTGTCTCATACTGAATTTTTTATCATTCCACTAGGTCATGCCAAAATGGTCCATTGATGGTTGTCTTCTTCTCAGAAAATCAAAATTTTCCCTCATTTGTTGACCCATCTCCATGTTTCATTCAGTTATGGTTTCAATTATGTTATTTTTAGAGTCAAGGCAGTTATGTTTCCATTACGTCTTAGGGTTCATTTCCAAGGTCTTTCCATTGGGTCTTAGGGTCCATTTCCAAGGTCAAAAGCATAGTTTCAAGTGTAAATAAATGGAAGCAAAGGTATGAGGAAGACCAATAAACAAAGAGTGATTGCTAGTAATTCATGGTTATTGTACAAGGATCTTATTTCACTAATGTAATTTTCATCTCAAAAACATGTTTTTGAAACGAAAACAAAGTATTTTAGTTGATTTATATCTTTTGATGTAATTCAAGTCATTTCATGTAATAAGTGTTCCCATAAGCTACCCAAGCATTTCTCCTTGCTACAAGGAAATGAATCGATTGAAGAAATCAGTTCAATCAAGGCATCATCCACCTAAAAAGAGACAAAGAAATAAAATCATTAAACAAAGATTTCATAAGAAAGTAAAAGTTCCAAAAAACATTATAAAGTGGGTTTTTCTAAGGAAAAATCAAAATCACCTTCTATATAAGATTTCAAAATCCTTTTTCAAAATCCATCATACTCATTTGACAAAGAGAGAGAAGAGAGTTGAAGGAGAGAAGGGAGTCGAAGCAAATTGGTGGCTGAGAAAAGGGAGGCACTATGCATAGAGCAGGGAGCATTACGCATACAAAAAAAGTGTTGCGCATAGAGTCTGTGTGCCAATGCATTTTTGCATGGCGCTGCACATACAACCGGAGCACTGCGCATAGGGCCAACAAACACCAAGGCTACCCTAAAAACCATCTAAATCACTCTTTTGCTACCTAGAGCCTCTAAGCAAGTAAGTATACTCCTTGAACCATCCTCCTAGCACTCATTTCATGATTTTGAAATTTGTTTGTTATTTCAATTTTCAAACCCTAGGTTGTCTAAAAAACCCTCCTTGCTTACCATATCCCTTATTCCCACATTTTGTTGTCAAAATCCCTACACCTATCCCCTATACCCTAATCCCCCAAAACAAAATCCTTAAACCCCCATTTACTAAACAATCCCTACAAAAACATACCCTCCTTCTCACTCTCACATCATACATATCTCATCCTACATCACACAAACTCCTCCCCCCTTCCCCTATCCCTATTCACCCTAACTCACTTCTTGATTGCCTTCTCTATGGTTTCTAAAGTTTCAAATTCATAACACATGGATAAACAGGATAGGGATTATGAGGAGGAAAACAGTGGCCGTGAAATCATGGGAGATGGACCTCAGCATCAGAAAAAACCACATAAGGGAGGTAGAATTATCAAAGAGGAACCATCAAACATCAGAGAGTTACAGGCTTCTCATTTGACTGTCTCTTGTTTCAGGCATCTAGGGTGTTATGAGTTTTTTGAACAGGTACAAAGAGTTCAACATCATCATGAGAAGACCAGGATTTTTGTAGCCAATCTCCGTGATAACAAGGTAACTCTTGCCGGGGTGACATTTACAGTTTCATCCTCCATCTTTGCTGATGCTACAAGGGTTTTGAATGTTGGGGAAAAATGGTATAAAGAACAAGATTTGGATGAGCACTACTATGAGCCATACATGAAACCCAAGTACATGAATGAAAAGAAGAGGACCTTTCCTTTCAAGTTCCTTGACAACAAGTATGCCCCTATGATGAGGATCATTATGAAGTATTTTACATGTGAAGGTAGATTTTCCATATTGTACACCTATCATATTAGTCTTCTTATGCACTTCACAAGAGTGAAGATGATGAACATCTCGTATTTCTTATTCAGGAACATTGAGAAGATGACCTACATTGTATAGAAAAATCCATACCCCCAGCAGATGAATAGTATTTATCACTATTCCTTGATTTATATGATTGTTCTACATCATCTCAACATCTTCAACATCTCCTGGGATACATTTATTGCCAATGACATCTTCAATGGTCCTTATATTCCTCCATCAGTGCCCCAAGAAGTAGAAAGGCCTTCCATCATTGCCAAAGTAAAGAAAAATGAGAAGGCTAAAGAGATTAAAGTTTTGAAAAGACAAAAACCTACAAAACATATCAGAGAGGGGCTAGAAAGTTGTTTGCAGGAGATAGGCAAGTGTTTACTCCAGTTTTTGTGGAAGGGACCTTGCCTTATTCATTAGCTCATAGGAAAATGCTTGCTCCACAAACTGTGGAAGGGACTTTTCCTTCTTCATCAACACAACAGGTACAACAGGTGAAGCAGGTGCATAAATGGAAAGAAAATATGCTGGAGGAAAGCCTCAATAATGAAGAGGAAATGGAATTTGATTTTTTGGAACATGATGGATCAGAACAGCCACACATTCATCATGGCATTAATATAGTCGATGTGGAGGCTCAAGATGAGGTAACAATTGAAAATATAACCATAAGAGAAAAAGATGCACAGATCCAAGCAGTGATGGAAAACTTGGCAAGAGCTAAGTTTTTCATTTCATACCTTGAGCACGAGAACTAGAAGCTAAGTGACAAACAAATCCTCATGGAGCTGGAACTTCTCAAAGCAAAGAGGCAAGGTGACAAAGGCAAATCAGTAATGCAAGAGGAAAAAACCCCAGCCACCTTGACTACAAAACAAAGGCTTGAAAAGGAGATTCAGGAGGAGAGAGAAACATGGATTGACAGGGTCAATTTGAATTTGGAGAAGCTACTACAAAGGGACAACAGGGACAATCAAATCATTAGGCACATGGCTCACCATTACAAGACCCAAAACAAAATTTGCAACATAAGAGTCAAGCAAATGAAGACAAGACTAAAACAAGCACTCAAAGGAAAAAAGGAGGGTGATAGGATTAGGTTGCTTGATTAAGCTTCCTTTTCTAACCTAGACACTTGATGGTTGTGTTCTCCACAAAAATTTATTAAGTTTTGAGTATTTTTTCCTTTTTGAAGAATTTTTCAATTTTTGACTTAGAAAAATTGGCTCTATGCGCAGTGCCACTGGCGCTGCGCTTTTCCTAGGGGCATCCAAAGAGAAAATGCTCCACATTTTGGATTCCAAATGATGAGTACATGCACCTTGTGAATTTTCTAATATTTTGGAGCAAAAATTGTCCACCCAAAGGTCAAACAATACCTAAAAAATGACCTTTTTGCCCATGGCGCTGCACACAGAAGCAGTCTTGGGATAATCAATTTTTAGGGGTCAAATCAACTCCAAATGGGAAACTAAATGCATAGTTAGAAAGTAAAAAAGATAGGATTTCTAATAAGCTATGACGAGCTCAGTTTAAACACCAAAAAGACCTCCAAAATGGTTTTGCAAAAAGTGTTGTGCATAGAGCTTGGGCGCTACGCATAGGACAATTTTATGCTGAATTTTCACTTCACTATGCCATGACTATAATTTTGAGTTTTCTCTCATGGATGATGTTTTTACTAATGTAAATGGTGGCTAGGCATGTAAATAGGATGTATAGTAGTTACTTTAAGGTAGATTCATTAGACCTAAAGTTGTCTTGAGGACAAATGAATCAGTTTCCTCCCTTTTAGAGGCAAGTTGTTAGGTTGCCTAGATTCCATTTTCTTGTTCAGTTTTTGATGGATTAGTTCCTCATCTTAGGATGTGACCCCTGACAATGGGAGGAGTTTGAATTAATTTCTATATCTTCCTTTTTTTTCTCATTGTAAAGGGTTAGACTCAGTTGGATGCTTAACTTTGACTAGACATCATTTTGTATCAGTTTTCAGCAGGAGATTAATGAAACGTTGCAGCTATTTCTTTGAGATCCATGTGGTATGATGTTTAGCTCAGTTTTCTCTATTGTGATCATATGTTTAAAAAAAATTGTACTTCATCAATCATTTCATTGATTTTAAGTGGATGTTTTCAAGTTGATATGCAAAACCCATAATATTTATGCTTTGTTTTGGGAAAATGTTCATAGTCTATGTTTTCTTTAGTTTAGGAAGAATCCATGTTGCTGACATGCTATTTCTAGCTCCTCACTTGTCTTGAATCACCTCACCCATAAAACCCTAGAGTGTTTACCCTTGTGCCTACCTTGCCCCATCAAGCACCCTATAGTTTTGACATAATTTCCTTGCCCTAACTATTGGGCTCCTTCTGATCCAACAAAACCCTTCAAAATCAAATCACACCTTATGATACTATACCTATCTTAATATCATTTTCTTCATCCAGTCATCTTGGCTGAGATACTTACAGAGAGAGCACTCTCCTAGCCTAGTAGGGCTAGCTACTTAGCTAAAAGTGGTTGGTGGTTACCCTGGCATTGCCTTCCTTCAGCTTGAGGTTCAATCCAGGTGATAACAATTCGAACCTTGGTGGCCCTAACCCTAACCCTAGTAGCTCCATTCGCTTGGGGTGTTTCACCTCCCTGATTCCCACTCCTAAATCCACTCCATCCACCCCTTAGACTATGAACCAAGGCATCCAGAGCTTTCTCAAGGATTATTTGACAACCTGTCGAATAGAAAAACTCAAGAAAGGTCAGTGCTTTAGGGCTGGGAACATGGATATTAACCTTGCACTGGGTGAAGATCTCTCAATGGAAGAAGTGGACGACATAGATAAGAAGGTCATGATCGGCCATGTCTGTGGGAAAATCTATACTGTCGAGAGGCTCTGGCTTTGGACTGATGAAATTTGGGGCACCTTACTAAAAGATCTGCCCATCATTCGTGTACTGGCATGGGGTTTGTTTGCCCTCCACTTTCACCAGGAGGAATACACAGACTAGATGTTATCCCGGTTTGGCACATTGAACTTGCACCTGTGTTGTTGAAAAGATGGGATCCTCTTTTTGATCCAGAGAGGGAACAATTAGGAGCAGGGCTAATCTGGGTTCGTTTTCCAGGTCTTCTATTGCAATATTAGACCCCTACTATCTTCAAGCACATTAGGAATGCGCTGGGTACTTACTTGGAACACGATAAATCTTTTGTATCATCAGGGATCATGAATATGGCTCGCATACTAGTACACTTGGACACTAGGGCTGGGCTGGAGGAAAAGATAACCCTTCATTGGCATCATTCCTCATGTCCGCAAAATCTGGACTATGAAGGAGTGTCATTCTGGTGTAGGCATTTCCATAAGGTCAAACATCTATACAAGGACTAACCTCTTCTCTCGACTGCTAATCTATCTACTACTAAGGGTATGAAGCACCATCAAACAGAGGAATCGATGGGGGATGAGTTTCCCATAGATCCAAATGGTCTAAAGGATGTTGCTAGGAACACTGCATAGACATCCAGTGCCTCCCAGATGCCGCCTCCTTCCACTCCTATGACTAGATCCCAGTCTGTGGTGTAAGCTGCTCCTACATCAGGTACTGTCTCTCACCCTTGCTCCTTTTCTCTGCAATTTAATCATTTAACTGTCAGTTTGGATGCATCTGTATCCTCCTCATGTTTAATTACTTCTCCCATTACTTGTTTGATTGAGCCTCCGTCACCCATCTTCTCTACCACTCCGTCGATTATCCTTGGAAAGGATGGCCCGCATATACTCACACTCCTACAATCTCTGCCCTCGACAAAAGTCTATCCCTAATGTGTTGGGCTTGGGTATTACACCCTCTATTTCTAAACATAAGCCCGCCAGAGGCCAATCATCCAAAATAGCCAAAGCAATAAAAATAGCTGGGGACGATTTTGCCTAAGGTTGATAGGACACCATTGATTAGGTGCTTAAAATAGTGGACACTATCGCTAATGTTCCCCGATGAAATGGCTCTCCTTCAACTGCAGAGGCTTGGCCAACCGCTCCCAAAAATTGGTTCTCAAGAGACTCTTGAGTAGTGAGCCCTGTGACATTATTTTCCTTCAGGAGTCCTTGGGGTCTTCTAAGAAGAATTTCAAGAGTCTCCTTAGTATCATGCTTGGGTGGCACTTTCAAGCCCTCGATGTTGCAGGGTGATCAGGGGGACTTGCTCTTGGGATCAACCCTCGATCCATCAGGGTGATTTCATCATGGGGTGGTCAAGGCTTCCTTGGTATGGAGATATTTTCGGCTGAACTTGGCAAACAAAATTTGTGTCATGAACATATATGCCCCATATGAACATAGATTGGCCTTTTGGCAATGGATTATGGATAACCCGTTGATCAATCAATCAGCTATATTAGGGGGTGATCTCAACTTTTCCATAGGACACGAAGAATCCTGGGGGCATCACTCGCAGCTCGATCCACTCTCAGATTAGCTGAGCTCTCTCTTGGAATAGTATTGTCTTATTGATGTTCCTATGAATAAGAATATGCCTACTTGGCATAATAAACAGACTAGAGAAGCATCCCTAGGGTGAAGACTTGATATATATCTCATCCATGAAGACATTCTTGTCTCCCTTACAAACTACAAACAATGGGTGGAATCCAGTGGCATTTTAGATCACTCACCTATATATCTGGAATTGGTTGTCTCCTTCAATAAACCGAGAGCCCTGTACAAGTCCAATTTGACCTGGTTAAAGGACCTTTATTACCTCAAGATGGTATCAGACTATTGGAAATATCATCCCCCTTTAATTGAGCAGAGTAATTCCATAGGTTTTTGCAATAGCCTGAACAACCTCAAGCGGTTATCCATTGATTGGGCCAAAACGAAAAAAGATAGGGAAGAGAACACCCTATTGGACATTGAAAACCAGTTAGCCAATTTAATGGATGAATAAGGTAGAGACTTCAATTCCATTGAAGCAAAATTACATCTAGTGGAGTTGGAAGCCCATAGATCAAAGATCCTATAGGACTGGGAAGAAAATTGGAGACTTAGAAGCAGGGCTATCTGGTTACAAGCTGGGGATGGTAACACTAAATTCTTCCACATATTTTCTAATGGAAGAAAATCCAGCAACACTATTTGGCAGATGCCCTCAGATCAGGGCCTAATAGCTAATACACATCCATAGTTGACACATATGGGCTTTGCACACTTCAATCAACTGTTCAAAGCTCCTTTCGGAGCTACACTTGCAAATATCATCCGCATTGTGGGGAATTTTCCCAGATTTGTGGAACCTGACTTGCTAGAGGAACTCAATAAACCTGTCAGTTTGGGGGAATTGGAAAGCATTTTGAAGTGGTTCAAAAAGGATAAAAGTACGGGGCCGGATGTATGGCTGGTGGAGTTCTACCTTACCTTCTTCGACATCATTGGACCTGACCTTGATGTGGTCAAAGAAAGTCGTATCCAGGGTAGATTGTATGAACCCATAAACTCCACCTTTATTGCCCTCATTCCCAAGTTGGATTCCCCATTATCCTTTAATTATTTCAGGCCTATATCCCTTTGCAACTGCCTCTATAAAATTATTGCTAAGATTATAACTAATCGTATTAAACCGATCCTGTCGAATCACATCTCCCCGGAATAGTTTTCCTTTCTGCAAAATCAAAAAATCCACGAGGCAATTGGCATGGCACAAGAGGCCCTCCACTCTATCAAACTGAAGAAACTCAAAGGAGTAATTCTAAAAATTGATCTCTCTAAGGCTTTCAACTAGGTCAACTGGCTATACCTTCAGATGTTACTTACTCATCTGTGGTTTCCACCAGACTTTATCAGATGGATTATATGTTGTATTACTTCGATATCCTTTGCAATTTTAATCAATGGATCAACCTCCCACTCCTTCCGACTGGAGCGAGGACTCAGACAAGGATTTCCCCTATCCCCATTGCTATTCCTATTTTTCATGGAAGGCCTCAGTAGAAAAATTGCATTAGAGAAGCGTGAAGGGTGACTCCAGGGCCTCAAGCTAATGGATCAATGCATAATAACACATATACTCTTTGTTGATGACATCCTCATATTTCTTGATGGGGGCATTCAGGACATCACTGCACTCACGGGGATACTTTGGTTATTCAGCTCTGCCACAAGTATGGAAATTAATCAGGTCATATCCACTATATCCTTATTAGAATGTACTCAACAGGAACCAACCTTGCTCTTCAAAAAGTCCCTTTTCAGAATCAGGCACTTGAGGATGGACTGAAATAGTTGGGATTTAGGATAAAATCAGATGGATACAAAATTTCAGACTGGACATGGTTGATTGCAACAGTGGAAAGAAGATTAAACATATCAGTACTTGAAGCCACACTGGTTTACTGGATGTCTCTGGCCTAGATTCCTCAAAGAATTATCAAAGGATACAGAGAATATGCTGCCAATTCTTATGGAAGGGACATAAGGAGGGGAAACTCTATGCTTAGGTCAATTGGAGCAGCATTGCTATCCCCAAAAAATGAGGAGGTTGGGTCTTAGAAAACCTATCTGCCTTTGCACAAGCACTTGCGGTCAAAATTGGATGGTTGTTTCTGAAACCCAGGAGTCTATGGTCAGAGGTGATCACATACAAATAAATATAGTCGTACTTAGCATTGGATTGGCTAAGACTACGATCTTGGAACAGAAAGGGTATATCAGTAATTTAGAGGGTTGTAATAAATACCCTCCCCATCATTAAAAGGGGGCTCATATGGAGGATTGGTAATGAAGGGTTGGCCCATATTGGGATTGACCCATGGATTGGATGCGGGAACGCCCATATCCTCCCACCGGACCTGATTTCCATCCTTAAACAATTGGATATTGTCAAAATATCTCAAATTGGGGA